>CBVK0102994546.1:0-10899 GCA_900067695.1 Picea abies | reverse complement strand
AATGGTATGTTTGTGCTCAAGACCATTTCCTTTAATACCTCCCTAGCTAGAAGGGAGTGTTGATATTATGGTAGTTGCGGGAGGTATTAACCTCTACATGTAACCTTGATGAGACTATAATATTCCAAGAAGCAAGAGAAACCCTAAAACATTGGATAATAACCCTAGGAGACAAGTCAGCTTAACATAATATTTATTATTGATTTATTAGCCTCCAGAAGTAGAAGTCGGCCCAGTTAGGTCACTTGGAGGACTATAATAAGAGGGTGTTAGAGCACATTTGTCACACACTCTCTCACAACTACATAAGAAAAGTGGTGCGCAAGTCTGGAGAGGAGCTGCAGCTGCTGCAACTGACATTTTAGTTTTAACTTGGACTTTCTCTTTGGTTATGGTTTGGACTTTCTGCCTAGTACGTTAGCTCTGGAGAGAGGTATGTTACCTTGGTTGGCTATTGGTTCTAGGGTTTTCTTACGAATTTATTCTCTCTGTCAAGGTTAAGATGCTTGGGGGTGGATTCAGCCTATGGTTGGGTGACGATATTTCTATATTGTCTATGGTGAAACAAGCACACCTATTTTTCTAACAGAATGGCACAAAGAAATTCCCTATGGACCAGAGTTGTGAACTCCAAATACTTCCCAAATTTGTCAGTAGTGGATTGGTTTTGCATGCCTACAAAATCCTCTAAGGGATCCATAATATGGAAAGCTTTGGTGGAAGCTTTCTCACTGGTAGGAAACTGGACGGTTTGGCAAATAGGAAATGAAAAAAGTGTCAAACTAGGAGAAAACCCATGGTTAGGAGTGAGCAAAAATTATAGACTGTCTCCTCCCCTCTTAAAACTGTTAAGGGAAAACAACATTTTCTCACTTAAAGATACCAATACAAGAACCCCACAACTAAGAAGAAGATTGGGATGGAGGGACACAACCTCTTTAGGTCTCCCTGGAGCTTTAACCGAAGAATGGGGGTCATATGTAAATCTCTTGTGTGAAAAATTCATCTCATTGGATGAACAATCATATGACTCTCTCTGTTGGTCTCTAAACCCTCGAAATGGTTCCTATACAATAAAAATTGGTTACAAATATTGGATGGGAGACAAGATTGAAGGTTGTATCAAGTGGTGGTGGAAACCCCTTTGGAATATAAAAGCTCCCCCAGATGCAAAATTAGCTTTTGGCTTTCCCTAGATAATAAATTGTTGACTTGGGATAATGGATAAAATATAGGTTGGCTTGGCCCAAACAAGTGTCCTATGTGTAAAACACAAACATAATTTGTTTCTTATATTTTTATCACTTGTCCTTATGCAGGCCATTTTTTGGCGCAGATAAAGGGTACATGATAGATCAATTTCCCTTTATGCGGGTCTTCCTAGTATCGTGGTGTCCAATCTATGGCGGGCAAGGAACAACATAGTCTTTAAAGTCAAATTAGTTCCTCCAGAGTTAACAACTTCTCTTATGCTAAGCGTGGTTGAAGATTTCGAGGAATCCCCGAAGACTAAGAAAACTCGATGTCCAATTCCCTTGGCCATTGACTCCTCTATCCCTTGGGGATATTTCGACGGAGCTAGTCAGGGTCATCCACTAGAATGTGGGGTGGGAGTGGTAATGTTCATTAGTCATACCCACTATATTCATATAAGATACTCCTTAGGCGGTGGTACTAATATCAAAGCAGAACTATAGTAGTGTGGGCTCTCCTGGAAATGGCTAAGGAGTAAAACAAAGAAAAGATGCAAATTTTTGGAGACTCCAAAATGGTTATAGATTGAGCCAATGACAAAATAACAATACAAAACCCAAACCTGGCTTCCATTTTAAGAGACATAAAACTCAATTTCAGGGCTTTTGAATGGCTATCCTTCCACCATATTCTTCAGGAACTTAACAAAAAGGCATATAAACTCTCAAAAGAAGCCTTGGAGCTACCTAATGGCGCCTTTGGTTACTATGAATTCAAGAATGGCATGGAAATGAAAACCACAAATTTTCATTTGTAAGAAAAACATAACACCTTAAGTAATGGATGGATGGTAGAGCATGGCTAGCTCTTTGCTTTTTGTCTTTGTTTACAACAATGTATAAAAGAGGAACCTAGTCTCTTTTTGACAACAAAGAGATAGAAAAAGTTGTTTTATAGGATATGCATAGATATTATAGAAGAAAGGTCTCGAAACATGTATATTTCTATAAGAAATATAAAAGTTTTTTGCTTTGAAAAAAAACCAATAATTTATATCAATTTATTTCTTGGAATGATGTTAATCAAAAATCTTTTACACTTATTTTAGGTAAGTGTATAAATCTCTCTTAATCTTTTATCAAATATTTACACTTATTTTAGGTAAGTGTATAAATCTCTTAATTTTTTATTAAATATTTATACCTTTTTATTAAATATTTATCATATTTAATTTTACTCACTTTATTATTACATTAAAATATTTTAATTATTATAATAAGTATAAATCATAGCAAAAAATGCCATTAAAATTTTGAGATTAAAATGAAAGCAAAACTGAGAAGATTTTTTTTTTACATAGAATAAACAAGAACCATCCAACTTTTTCAACTACACTTTCAAGCACTTGGAATGAGTTAATTAAATTCCCCACGAGCTAAAGTAACAGATATTCGACTGGTTTTCTCTACACAAAGAGATCGTTTTGTCTACTTATCACTGCAATACAAAAAATCTACAGTGAAACCATCTTTAACACCAGACACAAAGGAATACGTGCTTCAAGGTACCGGCGCTTTTATTGATTTATATAATAGATTAACACTATTGCAAGAAGCTAATAGCTATCCTTAAAGAGATAAAAAAGACGGAATGTCAAAACAGCGCCTAGGCTTGAGTAACGAGGGCTGCTTGTGTAGCAAGGGCTGCAACTTTTCTTTCAAGTTCATTTTTCTTTGCACCCACAATCTTGTCAACAGCCTTCCCACCCTTAATAAAGATAAAGTTCATTTTTCTTTGCACCCACAATCTTGTCAACAGCCTTCCCACCCTTAATAAAGATAATTGTAGGCATGGCCTTCACATTCCACTCTTGAAATACACCCTGCAAAATCAAATATTGAGGCAAGCTTTCATTAATTTGCTCTATGATGTTTAATTTGATTCATTTAAGCAATCATTTTTCATTTACCAAGTTTCTGTCATCATTTACCACCAAGTTTCTGTCATCAAATTCTGTAATCATTTTTTCATTTACCAACTTTCTGTCATATAATTATAATTCTGTTATAGATACTAAGAACAAATTTGTCAAAGAGAATCTGAGTCATTTAAACAATCATTCTGTTAGAGACACTAAACAACAAACTTGTAAGGAGAATCTACATAGGACAAAATTTTCTATTTCAAATATCTATCCCCAACCAATACTTCAGAGTGTGATGATTAAATGACTGTACCCTCAATTCGTCCACGTCGACCTTCAAGAAAAATATTTCTGGGAATTTCTTTGACAGCGCAATGAACACTGGACTCACGACTCGACAAGGTCCACACCACTTAGCACTGAAATCTACCACCACCTGTATACAGTAAGCACCATTTTCAGAAGTCCAAATAAAGATAACAGGACTTAGACCTACAGCTACAAAGAAAATAAGTAAACAAGTGCTCGGAATAATAGCTTTTAATATTTTCCTTACAGAAGCCACAATTATCTGTACTTCCTAAGGTAGTTCAAACAAAACCTAGAAAGGATTCTAGGTTTTGTTCGAACTACCTTGAGAGAGCGATCTCTTTAATTGATAAAGAGAGGATTCTTGTGTCATTGTGACACAAGGGAAAGAAAATTGAATGAAACATTTGATGCCTGAAAAGAAAACTTGTAAGTAGCCTAGGCAGAATTCCCAAGCCACATAGAGATCGTGGATGACTGATAATCATGGAGCTACATTGAACCCCGTTAGCTTCCCCAGATGTCAATATTGAATGCAGCATGGAACCCTACTAACACTAAACCACGGCCCAACAGTTCTTTCCTCTAAGATTAAAGCAAATACAAAAAAAAATCCATAAAAGAATATATCAGATCGCAATTACATATAACACGCAAAATCCAATTTGCAAATCCACCGCCTTGATCTCCACCGAAAAGATATATGAAAAAAATCTAAATAAGAAAATTCCTGTCGCGAATATTTAGACAGCAAACCAAAAAATACAGATTTCCCTTGCAAAACAAACGAGCAACCAACCAGGGTTCAATTCCAGCTGCAGAACACAGAACCCTCCAACAAAATTTAAAAGAAAAATCCCAAAGAGACTCTGTAAACACTGTAAAAGGAGAATTACCAGACGTTTAGTATCGATGGCCTCCTGCAGCTTGGAGCGCCATGCCTCTGTAGAGTGACATGCAAACACGTTTCCCTCCGCCATCTCTTCTTCCTCCTCTCAAGAACAGTTCTGCGCGTCAAAATCTTCTAATGCTTCGTGTGTGTTTTTGAAATTACACGGTCGGGAATTTATAGCCCGAACGACCATCCAAAAATATATTTTATTATTTTAAAAAATATTAAAATATTGTTTATTCTATATGCTACTTATTTAGAATCGATGCCCTATTCCTCCCATTGAGAGCCATCCTCCTTTCGACAATTAAAAATATTTTAAAAGCGTATGTGGCACCTTCCTTTAACGTTAGTTATAAAACGTTATATAAAAATATTAAAATAATTCATTTTTAAGTTCACAGTTAAGCTAGATATTTAATTAGTGTATGAGACTTTTTTGTTTATGTGATTTGATTGATAAAGTTTAAGGAGGTATACATACCCTACCCCCTTCCGGATTTGAACTTATGACTTCTTAGAAGGAAACACATGTTCTTAACCATTAAACGCACTCAAACTATATATACACAAGCTAATGTAGCATCTTCCCTTAACATTAATTATAACACGTAATGGAAGCCAAGCTTATGATAAATAAATCAACGGTGCGCCGTGATCCTATGAGTGATGGCGATGTGACTCACAAATAATTCAACGGTGGAATGATGGCGGCGATTATGTAATGTGACCGCATCGATCAGAAAGAGCTACAACGAATATGTAGATGTGGATGGTGTTTAAGAATACTTATTTTCATTTTTTTAATATAAAATTTAAATTATAAAATAGTATTTTAATTTATTTATAATAGTATTTAATTTATTTTAATTAAAAAAGAAATTGAAGAATATTTGTTGACCTTACAAAATGGATTTATAAAATAGTATTTTAATTTATTTATAATAGTATTTAATTTATTTTAATTAAAAAAGAAATTGAAGAATATTTGTTGACCTTATTTAATTTATTTTAATTAAAAAAGAAATTGAAGAATATTTGTTGACCTTATAAAATGGATTTATGATTTTTTAAGTTTAATATTTAATTTAATTTATTTTTGATATTTTTTTGGCTTTGTATTATATTTGTTCAATTTTAAATTATCATATAAAATGAATTTATGCAAAAAAATTTAATCTTTTAATTTCAAATTTAATTTATTTTTAATTATTTTTTTCTCAATCTTAAATTATCATATAAAACAAATTTATAGATTTATGCAAATTTTTTTTTTATCTTTTAACTTATAATTTAATTTGTTTTTAGTTATTTTTTCCAATTCCTATTATTAATATGATACATTTTTTTTCCATTTGTAAAGCAATGTAACTCTCCTTAATTGGTAAATAATGCTAATATGTCACTTATTGAGTGTTCCTCCCTTTCATCCAAATTGTATTCTTTGACTTTATAATGAAATGCTCACAAACATAGAAAAATGAAGTCAATGTTTACCTATTTTTAAAAACTAGAAATTTTATAAAAGCCTTAGACTCTCGTGGTCACTCTAACGAAGGTAAATAGAAAAGGAACATTTCAACTCAAAGTAGTTTAGAGGTTTGGAAAGCACTTTCCTCATGTCGAAGGGCCATGGTTTTAGGTTTAGGCTTGTGCTCAATAATCACGGTTTAAGTTTTAGGTTTAATATTTTGTTCAATAATCACTTTTTGTGGTGGTTTTTTTTTTTGTTTTTTTTTTTATGGAAGTTAATTCACTGGGAACTTTTTTTTTTTGTTTTTTTTTTTATGGAAGTTAATTCACTGGGAACCCACTCTTATACTTCCCTATATAGTGGATGATATGGGAGTGGAAAGCAGCAGCCAGAGGGACTCGTAGTTAGGCTTGAACTCGTGACCTCTCCCCAAAATTGTTTATAAGGTATTGAATAAAAATGTTGGTTTTCAATGTTTAGTTTTTTAAAAAGAAAAATAATTCCTAAGCTTAAAGTAAGATTTTAACTTGTTAATTTTAATAAAATTATTTTAAATAAAGCAAAAGACATAATTTTCAACTCTCTTGTTATCAAGCTTATATTACTATCTTTTGAATTTTAATGGAAATATTGGAAGTGGAAGAAGTCAAAATCCTTTTTGAAATAAAAGATTGCATATGGCTATTAATGACTATATAAAAAATCATTTTTGAATGGTGTACAAAATAAGTTATAGAGGTTTAAGTTAGGTTTAGCAACCTCTAAAAACCATTGTTGGAATTTGAAAAAGCATTCTTTGCATAACCAATTATTATGGGGAATTTTCTATTGGTAGGAGATTGCCTCTCCTAGGTGTGTTACAATCCCAATGTTCTTTCTACGATAACATTGAACTCTTAATCAACTATTTTTGTTAGTTCCCTTTGCCAAGTTTACTTGATATTTTAAGTTGTCTCCTTTTATGGTTATTTCCTTCCCATTCCCATTACCTCAAAAGCCCCATTGAAGGATAACCTCCCCCAATTTGTGGATTTCCAAGCAACATTGTAGGTGATAAGAGTGGAAGTGCATATTGTTTATCACATGGAAGAAAAGGAAAGCCCAATCTGCTAAAAGATTCGTTTGGTATGATAACTCACAAATCCATGTAAATTTGTACATGCAAATTTAGTCCAAGTGTAAAAGGTAGAGTTGGATGTGGGCCATTTGAGGTGGATTCTTAGGGAGGAACATGTACTATGCGAAATGATTCTCTAGGTGCTTTTCTTCCCATTATGCTCACTCTAGGAAATCCAAACACTTAGAGAATAGGCTATTCTATTAAGATGGTCATGATTTAGTCATAGAACAAAGGGATTCTTGACATACATAGCCACTCCCACATGCATAATAGATTCTTACATTATCTCTCACCACCTCAGTGGTTAAGAACCATCTTATACCTACCAATAATACATGGAAGCCAATTATTATTAATCCTATCTATGGTAGATGGTTCGGGGCCAACCCCTAAGAATCATGATGATCTGCAACCTAGTGTTGAGTTTAACTTGACTATTGCATAATCATGTTTGAGATGTTGTGTTTTTACAACACCTTAGGTTGATGGTATTTGTAATATTTTATGTTCTAGACTTTATGTTTTCCTACACTGGAGGGAATTATTTGTTTTTAGACTCACTTAATTTTGAGTTTTCCTGTTGCTAATGGAAATTGCATTTATAGAGCATTTTTTAGTATAAAAGTAAATGGTGTACATTTATGATTCACATTAATAGTTAAAGGAAGTGGTTTATTCAAAAACATGTACTATTATTGTAAATTGTTTGAGAATCGTAGCCAATCTTGGAAGTATCAGTAATCTCTCACTTAGAATGTGACTCTCTCTTAAATGATTATCTCTCAAAAGTTAAAAATATAATTATTCATAGCAAGAAGTACTAGGTGAAACTTCTAGGGATATGATTTGTTCTTGAGCTTGAGGGTCCTGCATTCTCTTACTATTGTCATGTTTACAATTTGTTATGACCCCAACAGGTGACCTATATAAAGGGTCACATGATCATTGAAAATGGGTGTACTTCCAAGGGTTAGTTTTAGAGTTATTATGTAACTTATCACGACCCCATAGGATGCCTACCTAGATCTTGTGATCGTGCACCTCCTGAGGGTGTGTGGAATTGTGACGGTTGTCACTTGGCCACTTGTCAACACCAAGGATACTTCATCCGAACTACGCCTCTTCACCTAGAGCATAACCATACTCCATTATAGGCTACAAGAAAGTCACACTCCTACTATGTGCAACTCATTTGTATGCTTAGATGGTTATCACTTTTATTGCTCCTACAAAAACATTCTTATTTCTCCCCATGTGATGGTCCCTTTTCAATAAATCACTATCAAATGGTATCAAAATTGATACCTTTATATTCTTCTACAATTCCTCTTTCCAACTCATTTTTAATCACCACAAACTAATCTTCCAATAAAAAGTTAATGATAATTTTAAGTTAGCACACCTCATAAAGCCATCATTTAATGTCTACTATGTTGGTTGAACTTGAACCTATTACATATTCATTGATTCTCAGATTATGTTGATCATGTTTTTATAATATTTAATATGATATGTCCTCTTCACAATCCCATTGATTCCATGAAATTTGGACCTGCCAAGAGAAAGTTATGATGGACTTATAAGAGCCTATTTTTTCCCCTTATTTGAAGAGAAAAAACTTGTATAGGTCATCACTCAATAATTATAATACTTCAAGATGTGAAATTTGTATATTTAATACCTTGATCCATCCTCTTTCCAATGAAACTAGTCTTATTTCAATTGGACCTCTCAATTTCTAGATATGAGATTTTGGGTAAAAGTTATGGTTTAAGCAAGGTTTCAAGACTTAAAAAACCCTAACTTATGTATTTTGTACCATTTATAGAGAACCAAAATATGAAATTTTGGATGGAAATACTTCACCTCTTTTCAATCAAACAAGTCCCATGAAAATATAATATTTGCGATAATGTTATATTGAAATGGTAAGATTGATTATTTTAAGGATCCAAACCAAGGATCATTTACTTTGATACCAAATGTTTAGGTCCAAATAACCCAAATAGCACAAGAATATAAATAATAAGTAATGCCACACCTTGAGAATGATAAGAAATAAGTGAATAACAATACACTTTGAAGTGGCAACCTCATTTATACCTTATGTTTAAAACTAACTCTTGATGGTCCCTGTTGGAGCCGCCTTTTCCAAGTGGTTGAAATATAATTCTTAAAATCAAAGGTTGGTTTTCGGGCTGTCTTTGACTTTATGATCTTTACCCACTGAAAGCCTCAATACCCTAACATGCAAAGTGGCGATGGTCGTTATAGTCCTAAATCACCGTCACTTAACCGTTAAGCAAGTTTATCACTTTTATTACCTCATGCTATTGTGCTTCGGGAGTTACAAGTCGCATGGTTTCCAAACTCCGATATGCGAAGTCGCGAAATGGCTTTAAAATTTTACCCAGGTTAGTGTCAGAAGTAAGTCACTTTAAACCCTAGTTAAGCACTATCGGGGTTTCACGATTCGACGATTTCTCTCCCATAAAACCATACCTTCATAGCTCTGAGTCGCGAAGTCGCGATATTCATTAATTAAGAACTTAAGTCAGATCACAATTTTTAACTAAATCGCATCATCGTGATTTCGGGTTTTGGGGGCTCAAAGGGTAGGAGTGAAATCTTTCGATACGGCGAATGCTGAAAAAGGGGGATTAAAGACTAAAACAAACTTAATTAAAGGAGCTAAGATGGATTAATCGATGCATCAATGCAAAATTTAACACGCACCGTCTACGGAGTAAGTTTAAATGTTTTTTTGCACTGATTCGTGTTACGACTCGTCCAACAATTATGGCATTTATTTGAACTACGACAAGGTAACAGATAGTAGGATCTCATTTTTACTGCTAAATCTTTCTTTAAGCGATTTGACCGTTCTGTTCGCAAGGACACTTGGGATTTAAATGACTAAGATAAAGAGTTTTTTCCTTCATTTTTTCAGTTCTCATTTCTATTTATGCACAAAGCCATTTTACCAGGTTAACCGCTGTTTGTGATTTTCAAATCTGTTCGACAGGTGGTCCATTTGCAAGTTTCATTCTCATGGCTCCACGAAAAATTCCCAAGTCAGCTGCCAAGAGTTCAGGTCAGGGTTCAAACGTTGTTTCCGATACCTCGCCCCGAAGTATTAATTCTATCAAGACATGGTCATACGTACCAACATCCTGCAATCCAAGACGATAAATTGTTCGGATGATTCTAGTGATAACGAGAAGGATGATTTATCAACCAAATACAAAATTGTCGCTCAATCAGAGATGCACAAAATAGTGGCGAGGCCCCAGCTTCTTCCCTATTTTGATATGATCAAGTGGGCGCTGGACCATGTGGACATCCTGACCAGGACGGTTATCAATGAACATAAGGTGATGATTGGTACCTTCCGACCAAAACATTTGCGGGCAATGTATAAACTGTCACCCACGCCGAACCTTACTCACAACATCGAATTCCTAGAAGGATTCAAGAAGAAGGAGTGCGAGCAGTATGAAAAAAGTTTGTCTGATCTGATCAAAGATTGGGTCTCACACCCCACAAAATTCAGAGCTGACCCCAATGGGATCTATTCAATCTCTTCTTTGGAGCCACAGTTCAAATACATAGCCACGATGACCTACAAGTTGTATGGGAAGGAAGACACTACCCATTTATTCCTCCCATGGGTGCCACTCATTCATACAGTCAGTGAGGGTTTCTCTTTCGACTAGGCCAAACTGTTGTTTGACAGTCTGACCAGTCGAATTACTGAATATCGAGCACAGAGGGCAAGTGAGAAAGAAGCTTCAGTATTTATGTATGCTTACATCATGGATGCCATCTGCTTCATGACACCCTTCCCACTGATGAATTGGAGTTGGGCTCCATCTAATAGAGAGCCTATCCATGTCTACCACTCAAAGCTTTGGGAGGATAAGTCCAAAGAATTCATCTACGAGATCTTCAACTAGGTAATGGTGCCACTGCATGTCGCCATTTTT
>CBVK0102994460.1:0-13151 GCA_900067695.1 Picea abies | reverse complement strand
CTCATAGTGGGAGGGATATCATCATCAACTATGTCTTGGCCAATTATAACGTTCCTTCATATGTCAGTTAGTTCTCAATCCTCCCTTACTGGACCATACCTTTTTATCCTTTTCACTCAAAACCAACTCTCCCCCATCCAATCCCTTCCCCATTTGAGGCCCCCCTCAGATTACCATTATGTTCAATGATGGTGATGTCAATACCTATTTTACCCATCTCTAACAAATACTTCCCCCCCTCTCCCTTTTCTCACGAATTTGAGTTATCCTCTTCCAACTATGCCCTCCTCTCTTTTTCAATTTGGGAAGCTACACTTAATCACTACCCCCATACTACCATATCCCCCTTTCACTCCCAGAAACCTCCATCCAACCCAATGAAATAATGATTTGATGAAGAATGTGAATCATGCCATTCTTAGCTCCACCATGCCCTCTTACATGATCTTCCCTGTTACCCCCTCACATCTAGGGGTAACTAGAGGATATTTTTTCTCGTATGATCCATATCAGAGACAATAGTTCCACATATGAGATCCATGGTTCTCCACAGACAGTTGATTGATGATGCTTCCCACTTTATGCTCAACTCACTCACATTGGATGATTAGAATGCTTAGCATACATGATTCCTTGTTTCATTACTTCATATTAAGTGTTAATTTTTTATGTATTTGAAAAGAAAGTAGTGACCCTAGGTTGAGTGGGATAATGGATCATGATGCTCTAAATTTGTGCCTTTTTTCCTTGTTTCACTTTGGTGGTCATCATCATCTCCTAGATAAGTGTTGTCACTCTTGGGTAGAGTTGTACCATTGGGGCTTTGATAGTGGTAGTGTGTCCATATCCTAATCCATACATAACATTATCAATATTTCTCTATTCTTTTTGTCCACTCTTTTGGGTTGGTAGTCATATGTCACACATATAGGTTCATGCTTCATAATTTTGGGTTGGTAGTCATATGTCACACATATAGGTTCATGCTTCATAATCCCATGAGAATAAGGAGCTTGAATGCTTGAGCTTGATGAAACTTAATAAAAAAGGAGGAAAAAAGAAAAATGCTAAAATCAAAATACAAAGCAAATGAAAAGAAAAGTAATGAAACAAAACCAAAATAAATAAAGCTTGAGCAATGCCCCCTCTTTATGAGGTCATCACCCTAAGTAATATACAATGAATCTATATCTAAAAATAACTAAATGAAGTAAAGAAAAATTCAAAAGCCAAAAAAGGTTAAATGAATAAAGAAAAATGCAAAAAGGGGTTTGGAAAGAAACAATGCCAAGGAAAGGGAAACTCAATGCCATAAGCATTCCTTCATTACAAAGGTGCTCATGTGGATGAATATCTTACATAATTTCACATGACTATGTAATAATACTCATGAAGTTAACCCCAAATCATAATATTTATCATTACACATGCTCCTTGTTGGGTTTCTTGGGAAATTCTTTTATTCTTGGGTATTGGCACATGTAATAAGGGCTAATGATGACCCTCCCATACCTAAAAATGGAAAATTGTATGAATTATATGATTTATGGTGAAGATTGAAGATGATGTTTAATTTTATCTACCTAATGGCATTTAGATTTGACATGAATCACTTTTTATGTTGCATTGGACTTGTGTACATGACCCCACATTATTGGCTACATTAGGTCACTTAAGCCCATCTTTGGATGATGTATTTTGCATGTATATGAGTCTTGGTACTTTGGAGGACGTTGAGGAAACCATATTGCACACTTGATGGGGGGCACCACACTTTTTCTAAGGTCATTTGGCTTCTTTGAGGAAGTCACACTTTGTGACCTGACCTAACACCTTTGGAGAGGATGTGGCACCTTTTTGAGGGGACGTTGCACATTTTGAATATGACTTTACACTGGAGGATGAAACGTTGCACCCTTTGGAGGGAATGTTTCAATTTGGAGCCCATACAAATTACTTTTGACATATTTTGAGTGAGCCTCCCACTCTTAGAGACCACATGTGCCACACATGTGACTTTGAGCATACATTTATGGAGGACATCTTACCCTTTTGAGCATTTTACTTCATCTTGGGAGCATCGTTGCAGGTATTTTGAATAATACGCTCTTGTATCATGGATATTTTATATATTATGACCTTATATCTAGGGATTCTAAAGAGATAAAGACATTTTTATATTTTCTTCAGGTTTAAGCTAGGAAAATATTGTTATTTTAATGAGAAGGGTGCTAGATATCTCATATAAATAGAGAAGAACTTCTCATCTGCGAATCATTGCTACAACTTGTGAAGAAAAATATTTTTATACTTCTCTTTTATATTTGTTATGGATGGATAACTAGAGTGACTTCCTTGAATGATGTCTTATAGATTGTCTTTCAAATTTCATGGATGCTCTTGGGTAGGGTTTTGAAGATGAATCAATTTCTTGAGTAAGTGGTCTCATGTGATACTATGGGTATTTTTTATGGATGATTTTAAGTGTAGTTGTACTTCTATAGGTGGTGGTACTCTCTTGGTATCTTTCTAGAACAAGTCCACTCTTGGAAGATTACTAGTGGAGTATTTTCCCTTAAACTATCTTGAAGTTTGTAAGGCACTAGGTGGATTTACTAGGGTTTGTAGTGGACACCCATAGATATCACCCTAGATACACTTACATCCTTTCAAGGGAGTTCTTAGTTGAATCCATATGAAAAAATAAAAATATTGGGCACTACTCTTCTCCCATCTAGTCAATCATAAATTCTAAAATTCAAATTTTATTTTTGTTTTAGGGTAATTCAGGTTTTAACATTTTACATATATTTTTCAACCATCAAAATCCCTAGATGTCTAAGGTTTTCCCTACATATTTTTGACCTAAAAATATTTTTTTCTCAAACCTTTCCCAAGCTAGTTTCTATTGCAAACTTTAGTGTTGGACATCTGTCTTTTTGGTTTGTTACAAGCTCTTAAATTTCCAACATTAATAAGTTACTTGAAACGCTAGTCTTACCCCGTGTTTTATCCCTAAATTTCACTCGATTATAATTTGTTTAAGGGATCGAGTTGTATTGTTGCTATAAGTTATTTAATGTTACAATTTATTTATCTTTATTACAAGTTTTATGGCATACTAGGGTAATTTTCAAATATGTACTATTTTGGGGACATTTGTTACTTAGTAATCACATAATAAACCCTCTAAATCAGCCCTAGAATTGAATATTGTAAATTTGAAAATTTTCCTTGAAGTATCCACCTATTATTTGACTTGTATATCATAATAAATTGGTGGTAAAATAGGTAGCTACACATGAGACCTTAGACTTGACATTGTCTTTCCTTAGGAATCTTAGAGGATATTAGGGAAGCCTCCCTTATGTTGGATCTATCCTTCACTAAAATGAGGGAAGTTGTTACCTAGGTGACAATGGTAACATTTTTAATGTTCCACCTATTTTGTACCTTGTGAAGGATTTGTGCTAGGGTGAAAGATTGTGTGATAACATTTTGGCACCATTTTCAGGGAGAATAAAGTCTTTCTCTTTGGATATTTGTAGGATATGCTTCAACTTTTTTGATCAATAGAAACAAAATCCTTATCTAAGTTTACTCATTTGGTGACTGCATTGAGGGAAGAACCTTTTTCACTATGAAAATTTTTAAGACTATGTGCTTGTGAGGTAAAACAAGCATCATTATGTAGGCATTTGAGATTCACCTTGGTGAATCCACACACACATGTTTGATACGAAGTATCATTTCCTTTTTTCAAATTTCATATCAAGTTATAAGTAAAGAAATACGACACCATGGGAATTTCATGAATTGTATCATCCTTTTGATATTAAGGATATTATGGGATACTCAAATAAGCTCGCTCCAAAATGGGAAAAGAATATTCCAAAGTTTGATGGTGTTTTTGCTATTATGCATGTCTCATCATTCTTTAAGTATGTTTCACAGATCAATGAAAGACACAAGGATGTTTTGACAAGAGTATTTGTACTTTATTTTGAAAAAGATAAATGGAGATGGATCTAGTATTGTAGTGGCCCAAGGAAGATAACTTCTCTTGCAGGTTTGATCTGAGTTTTCCTCAAATAGTGGGGTCTTCACTATCAAGAGTAAGAAGGGATTCTTGAAAACATTAGGGTATCCCTACATGCATATAAAGAAGCATCCCATGATTGTATGAATAATATATCACATCAAGAGAATATTGATGAAGATATTTCTCATGTTCCATGCTAGAGCAAGAGCCATCTCAAGACTCCATTGAAGATCAAGAGAAAGAAGAAGACATAGTCAAATATCAAGCACATAATGAGCACGTTGATGAAGATCACATTAAAGATCATGATCTTGTTTTTGAACAATATTATCAATAGCCACCTTAGGACTCCATTAAAGAGCACATAAAAGAGATTGATGAAGAAATTCATCAAGTGCATGAAGAATAACAAGAGAAACCTCATAATTCCATTGAAGAGGAGGACTTTGATGAATACCTAGATGTTGAAAGAATCCAAGTTTCCACCCCTCCTCCACATCAAGATAATGGTATGTTGAGTTGTACTCTCCAGTTTTTTGAGTTCTGTGATGCATGCATCGATGATTTGGAAAGTGAAGAGTTTTTAGGAAAACCCTTGGATTTGGTCAATTTCTCATTTGATGGAGAACATGATGACCATGAGATTGAAAATATTGATGATATTTTACATATTGGGAGGCATAAATGGTATATAAGTTGTTTTCATTTTGATGGGGATCCTATTTATGATATTGATGATGATTCTAGAGTAAAGATTGTAGAATTGTTTTCTTTGGAATAACCATCATTTTCAAAAAAAACATCATCATGAATTCTAGCCATATATGTACACTAATGATGCATAGTTTTGGCAACATGAAGAGGATATTTTAACAGATCTATTTCAACCATCTACGACTAATTTTTTTACAACTTTCTCATGGCGATTTCGAACCATATTCTATGGGGTGTAATACATACTCTTTTGAGAACTTGAGTTGTTTTATGAAGGTAAAAAATTGGAAAATTTTCAGCCATGCTTATGCTTATATTTTGGTGAACATTCATGTGTCAAACAAGCATTAGAGCACTCTTATGGGGTTGTGATTTACACAGGACAATTTCATAGTGGAACTTTCTAGCCATCCTTTTTTTTCACCTTGTCTTAAATATGTCATTGGATATAACACTGGGAATTAGATTTTGATGATAAAATATATATGGGGAAAAGTGTTTTCAACTTATGTTTTGTTGTAATAATTTCTAGCCACATATAGAAGGGTAACGGACCTTAAGTTGGGAGCAATTTTGTTTTACAAGATTTGGATTTACATTCCATTTTTCCTCCACATATTTATTGGGTAACCATGAGGTATTTTTTATAATCCTTGTGATTCCATCTCAAGTATTGGGGAGTGACATCATACATGAAATCCAAGGTGGCCATCTCTTGAAGTGGATCAGGCTTGTAAGATGTAAGGGTTGCATAATGAAGGCCTTGTTGGGAGCAAGGATGAGCCATCATTGTTATATTGAAACCCCATCCAAATATGGATAGAGCAAGATTGTAGATGCACATGTCAATATTGGCATGATTTTGTTTCTCATGTTCATCATCATGAGTTGGATTCTATGTTTGTTCATGATGTAATGTCTATACTAGATCATGATCACTTTGTACTTGATATATCCTTTTTTTGGTTCATAACTAAGAAAAAGGGTAGAAATTTTGACATTGATGAGATGCTAGGGTGGCTTCATTGGTTGTATGATTCTACCTAGAATTTCCTTTCTTTTGTCAAGTAGAGTAGGATAGTTGTAGTTCATGTTGTGTGTTTCCTTTATGCATATTGATTGTGCTTTTTTACTTGCTTGTTTTTAGTTATCAATTGACTTTATGCATTTATAGTTAATTGAAATTTGATTTAGTCTTGTCTTAAAAAATATGTATATGCATGATGAAATAAAGTTTTTTTCCACATTCCATTTATATTTTCCGTATACCAGGGGGATCGTGTCACCCTACCCCTTTTTTCCAATGGTTTTATGGTGAAATGTATAGGATTTTTTCAGATTGATGTAGAGTGTAGATCTTGGAATTCACTGAGGTTCTTATGCACTCTACGATGAGCACATGACCCCATATTGGATCCAGATGTTACCCCCTCACATTAGAGGAGATTTTTTCTTCTATGATCCACATCATAGACAACATACAACAGTCCCATAGATGAGATCCATGGTTCTCCACAAACAGTTGACCAATGATGCTTCCAAATTTATGTTCAACTCACTCACATTGGATGATTATAGTGCTTATCATATATGAGGTACCTTATTCCATTCCTTGATATTAAGTGTTAGTGCCTTATGTATTTGACACGAAAGTAGTGAGCATGGATTGGGTCTGATAATGGATCATGGTGCTCTAAGTTTGAAATTGTTTTGTTGTTTCACCTTCGTGGTCATCATCATATCCTAGATCAGTGTTCTCACTCTTGGGTAGAGTTGTACTTTTTGGGGATTTTATAGGGGTAGCTTGTCCATATCCCATTCAATACATAACTTTCTCCATCTTTCCAAATTTTCATTGTCCCCACTTTGTGGTTGGTGGTCATATGTCATACATGTTCATGCTTCATAATCCCATGAGAAGAAGGAGCTTGAATGCTCAAGGTTGATGCAACTTAATTAAAAAAAGGGAAAATAGAAAGATGTTAAAATCAGGATGAAAAGAAAATGAAAAGAAAGAAATGACAAAGAACCAAAAGAAATAAAACATGAACAATTCCCTCTGGCTATGAGGCCATTTCCCTAAGTCCTATGCAATGAATGAATATATAAGAAGAACTAAATGAAGTAAAAAAAACTTTAAAATATAGAAAAAGTTAAATGAATAAAGAAAAAGACAAAAAGGGGTTTGGAAAGGCTCTTTTCACTACAATTATGCATCTCTATGAGTCTATACTGGGCCACCTCTTCATAGTAGATTATTTGTTGGAGTTTATCAAGATTACCATTAGCGTGAAGCGACAATGATCACTTTCACCCAATTTGTTCAATATATACATAGATGAGATGTAATCCTTTTTAAGGGAGAAAATACAGACTAGGGATGGCTTCCTCCTTCACAATGTCTTGGATATACATCTTACTCTTCATCAATGATGTGGTCCTCCTAGCTTCTACTATGGAGGGTCTCTAGTGACATCTTGACACCTTAGACATGTTTTATGATATTTGATAGTAGATGGTAAACCTTGGTAAAGACAAGGTTATGATTTTTAATGCCTTGAAGAGGGTCCTATAGGAGTTCCATTTCCACTTTTAGGGTGAGGAGATTAAGATCACCACACTTACTTGGGTGTTTATTTTTTTGGGCCTTGATTTAGCATGAGACTAGCTCTCTGACCTCGTATCAACAAGGGATGTGGTTCCCTAGACCTTATGGAATTATAGTGTTTTCAATGCCAGTTTCAGGATATTTAGTACAACATAGAGCTTCTAGAAAACATTATTAGGCCCATGGTTTTGTGCAATTTCAAGGTTTGGGGAATAAGTTTGCTAGAGGAGGATTGGCTCAAGACAAAGAGGGTTAAGGTTCCACTACTTTTCCCTCTATTGAAAGGATATTATTCCTCTATGCATCTCTAGGACAAGTTTTTTGTCCACCCTTTCTAGGTTGAGGCCACACTTCCTCTAGTTTTTATACTTCATCGATATGAAAGATTCATTGATTTAGTTGTTGGTAGAGATTGGTACTCTTACCTTTCATATTTCTCTTTGAAGGCCTTGGCCATTACACATACTAGGTCATTCCAATGATTCCATTGTTGTTTTACTGAGGTTATGTTCCTATTGCAATCAATATGCATATCAATGGAGAAACTCCCCCTATTTAGATACTCCTTGAATTCCCCTAGTCATATCTTGCCAGAACATTAGGATTTAAATAGGATCATTAGGGAGGAAATTTATATACAACACATTTAGTTCACTTAGGTAAATCCACCCTATGGGTTCAAGCCCAAGATGGCATTCTATGTAGAGAATTTCATGGAGATGAGATATGGATTCATTATCAAACCAACCTATACTCTTCACCATTGGATGTACTTCATCGATATGAAAGATTCATTGATTTAGTTGTTGGTAGAGATTGGTACTCTTACCTTTCATATTGCTCTTTGAAGGCCTTGGCCATTACTTATACTAGCTCATTCCAATGATTCCATTGTTGTTTTACTGAGGTTATGTTCCTATTGCAATCAATAGGCATATCAATGGAGAAACTCCCCCTATTCAGATACTCCTTGAATTCCCCTAGTCATATCTTGCCAGAACATCAGGATCTAAATAGGATCATTAGGGAGGAAATTTATAGACAACACATTTAGTTCACTTAGGTAAATCCACCCTATGGTTTCAAGCCCAAGATGGCATTCTATGTAGAGAATTTCATGGAGATGAGATATGGATTCATTATCAAACCAACCTATACTCTTCACCATTGGATGCATGTTCTTAGGATCCCTCTTGGATAGTTCTGAGTTGGTTCTTATCATATTTGGGCTGAATTTGATCTAGGTGGATATCGGTGGCCACCCACCTATTCCACTGACTCATCGCGATTCTACATCTTGGTCGATCACAGTTATCCATATTGGTCGTTCGATCACAATTATCCATATTAGTCGTTTTTGTTATGATTTTCAGGTCCTAAACTTCTGGGTCCGTTAAGAAAATAATAGAATAATGTAGAACACAAATTGGCTAGAATGCTTGTAACTTATCTATGAAGAGAAAGATATGTCAACTATGCTCATTCACAAAATATATCACAAGAGGTCGAAAGAATGACCTTTTAACATAAAGCAAGAACCCTAATGGTCCAAAACCTAACCCTAGGAGGCGAAGTGCCAAAATTTTTGTGGGCCCCGAGGTGGTTAATTGATATGTCAACTTATTTGGGGAACAAATTTTTCATACAATCTTTGTTTGGGCCTTAAATGTCCAAAAAACATTGTTTAGGGCCTCAAAATAGCCCCGAAAGTTTAGGACCCAAAAATCATAACAAAAACGACCAAGATGGAGAACCGTGATGAGTTAGTGGAAGAGGTGGGTGGGCACTGATATCCACTTGGATCATAAGTTGATCACCATATTTCATGAGTGGATAGGAATTATTGACTCTGCCACCTACATGAGACTAACATAGAGGAGAATTTCATTTTTCAATGCCCAATATATTATGAGATTCGTGGTTGATACCGCTACCTTTCTAGGGAATCCTAGAACTCCCTCTCCATATTCTTATGTTATTTCCACTAATGGTTCTTGGATGTATACATGAGGGAGGATTCTAGGTTTTTTATTTTCTATGCTCACACTACCCACACCACTTGACACTACCAAGATGATCACCTCCTTCTTTCTAGTGCTCATATACAAAGGCACCAAGAGATCGGTATAGAGTAGTTTCACCATCTCAGTTTCCATATTTGTGAGACTTTGGGGATATCCTCACCCTCCACTCATGAGACCTTGGGGATATCCTCGCCCTCCACTCATGAGACCTTGGGAACATGAGACCTTGGGAATATACTCACCCTGCACTTATGAGACCTTTGTGACTATGTCAGGTTTGAGCCAAAGATAGTTCAGTTTTAGATTCTCTTTTTATGAAATTTTGAGGAAAATTCAGTTTTAGTAAAATACTATATCAAAAAGTGGAAGGAATTATAATTTAAAAAAAAACTATGCTCGCTAGTAGTGGACTAAGGTCTATGGTATTGGGATGACTCCACTAGGAATATGGATGCTCGTGGGGAGTGATGAAGCAACATCATGAAGATACGAGGAACCTTGCTTTATGAATACCTAATTAAACCCCCAATTTCAATATCCCTTAAAGAGTATTATTTAAAATCATTTTCTTGAATCTATCTACAAAAATAAATCATATTTTGATATTCCTTCAACTTAATTGATTAGTAGTTTTACTTGCACCCTGAAAGTTATTTGAAAATGATTATGAAAAATGGACTTGAAAGAGGACAAGCCATTAAAAGAGAGAAAAATCCATGATTTTATTATATTCAAATCTACCATTTAACATTATATAAGAAAAATATATCCTTTGGTTACCATTTTTTGTTTGTTTGTTAGAAATGTTTTTCACTCACTTGGCCAAAATTTCAACCATTGGCTAAAAAACCACAACCCAGGGGAATCTACGCCGTCAAAATCACCTGGGGGGCGCACTTGTCCTGGGCCGCATCCACTGTTAACATCACTAGATTTTTGGGTGTCTCCTCCTGACTAAACACATCGTAAGGGTAATGAAATCGGGTGACCTAGCAAACAAAACCCACGCCTTAACCAAATGTGCTAGTGAGAATTGACCCTTTAGTTACCATTTAAGATATGTAATGGGTACATAATATATATATTTTTAAATCCTTATTATGATAAATTCGATTTACAATACACTTTGAATTTTATTCAAAAACAAATCGTGTTACAATAAACCCATTAGATATTTTATCTTTATACCTTGCATGCATGCAAGTTTTCCTGGTTCCTTTTATCAAATTTCAATTATAATAATCAATGTTAATTAAAATAATTGTTTTTTATAGAATTTACTTCTTTTTAAACCAATAGATAAGAGAAAAAGGAAAGAAGAGCCAATAAATAGTTTTTTTTTTCAAACGTCTTTTATTTAAAAGGAAAAAAATTGAACAAACATAATATAAGGCTAGTGCATAAAGGATATAAGCAGCATAAGAATATTTTAGTCACTTAGGTAAACCAAGCCATTGTAGACGGGCCACCAGTTTTGTTCTAAGTAGCAAAGTGTTTCTTCTTTATCATCTCCTACTTGATTCTAGCGACATATTAGACCAGAAGATCAATTTTATTCTCAATTACAGAATTGAAATCAAGTTTGGGCCTAGATAATGATCCTTGAGTTTCATTTTTTTCATACATTCATTCATGTTGTCTATCTTTTTGTGTCATCCACTCTTTTTCTTCACCTCCTCAGAGTGAGAGAGACCTTCATCCTTTGATATGGGAACATTGGATGCAAGAGTAACTTGTGCAGGAACTGGTTCTTTCTTGTTGAATCAAGTTCATTTGTTTTTCAATATTCCATACTTGCAACTTCCATGAACCAAGTATAATCATGAGGGTTGATAGCCAATGGTAGGAAGCATCTCGTCAACTTTTCAAGCAAAAAATAAAAATGTAAAAAATTGATGCACAATCAATGTTTAAATGATCTTAAATTAAAAGATAATTTTGAACAAATCTTCACTTAATTTTGAAAGTATGACAAGAAGGGATCACTAACATATCAATAATATTTGGTACTAAATGATTATTAATTGACCAATGATTATCTTGAACTTTGTAAAGTTGAAAGATAGATTGATGGATCATCACACAGGTTTGATAATTAATTCGCACGTCGTAAAAAATTGTTAAGAAAAACTAATTATGCATGGGTAAAAAATTATAAAGCAATGGTTTGAATTAATGTGATCAAACATTAGATCAGATAGTGTGCATAGATTGTAGATCAAAGATTCTTATAAATTGTGAATTTTGATGGTGTAAACCATTAACATAGGCCATTTCCTTTTTAAACAGGAAACCACTTGGATAAATGTGTCATAATTCCTTCAATTACGTAGGAAAAATACATGAATTCAAAACCGCTATCTCTACTAACTTGTAATAAATGAAATCATAGAGTGGTAATTATAGGTAGGTAGGAACAATGTATAGACCATACACTAATTGAATAAAATAAAATCAAAGTTCGACAGATGTTTGGTTACCAAATACGGTTTTTTATTGTGACTGATTAAAAACTCAAAAAAAAGGCTGTCATTTTTAAAAAACAATTGCATGAACAAAAAAAAATTGTATTTGGATGGTGCTACAACTGAAATTTGTGGGAAACAGGATTGGCATCAAAATATCAAAACTTCCTATAGATGGGTACTATCACTTCTCTTTTTCCAGTCAATTATATTTTGGTTTGCCAATTTGAAAATAATAAGAGAAATATATATTTGAGTTAGAAGAAACCATGGTCTTGATAGGGAAACCTACAATCCTTGCACAACCCATTACACAAAACCTTGATTATGACCACTTTTTTTAATAGAGATAAATATATCTTTCAGTGTAGGCTTACTCTAAGGAGTGGTTACGAAATTCGTTAAGAAACTTATCAATGGTTTAGAGATGCTTGGTGGTGTATTTTGTGGATCTGAGAATGTAGCTTGGAGTATCTGAGAATGTAGCTTGGAGTAGGCAATATTTTTACAAACTATCATTTTCAAGATTTCCTTTCAATGTGCTCAAGCCTTTATGACCCAACCCGAAGAGATATGATATATTTAGACGGTTTTCAAGTGCTTATCCTCGTTAATTCAGAGGAAATATCCAAAATTATATTACTACCAGATCAAACATCCATTTATGAAGAAGCTCATGTTAAGTTTTTACTGTTTTTATTAGGTTATTTCCAAATTACATGAGCATTCAATGCATTTCCATTGTTATTATGTTATTTCCAAATTACATGAGAATTCAATGCATTTCCAAAACAACAGCATAAAGATGATCATTGAAAGAAACAAAATCAAAAGGTACACAACATTTTATTCTAGGAAACCCTCATGGGGGAGAAAACCCAACAAAAACTTCCTCAATAATAGATTGCCAATACAATGCCAAGACTAAGACAAAAACACTAAAGATAAAACAAGACTGAGCATGTGCCTCTCTTCTCCTTCCTCCTGCAACTGCAAAATCCTTCAAGATATGTGCACTAGATGAGTGAGTGTGAGTGTGTTCAAATGATGCATCATCCTCACATATATACAAGTTGAGGAGGCGCTAGGGTTATGTCTTTTCACTTGGTGGGGCTGACTTCTCCTAGAAGTGCTTAAAACCACTTTATAATTACTACGGTCCAACTTTACAAATACCACTATACAAATGTAGTTTGACCAATCTACAAAAGGGGATTTGATCTTATACAAGACCTGACTTGATCAATATGCAAAAGGGGATTTGATCTATAAAATAATAACTCAAATATAATTAGAAT
>CBVK0102994437.1:0-10043 GCA_900067695.1 Picea abies | reverse complement strand
TGAAATCAAAATGATTATATTTGAAGTTGGTTCATTATTATTAAATTGATAAACATAATTTAACATATATGTATATTTTGTCAATTTCTTTGAATTAAACCTTTATAATTTTTATTACAAAGTAGTGTTGAGCTTTGCTAGAATTGTAAGTACTATGAAAATACAAAGTTTTTAGTGCTTGAATATCTAGAATTTGTTTTCAACTTTATGGCAATGACCATATTTTCTTGTAGTTATGATTTGAAGTGAGGTGTATAGCTTAAAATAACTTGCAATTGAGTTGAAAATTGATTATGGTAATACATTATGTGTGTTGGTCTTCCATAGTCTTTCTTTGCATTGAATAAGAAGTCCTTGGGTTAGAGAAATAACATTTCAAATGTACAATTGTCTTAAATGCCTTTTAGTGGCTATGGGGTGTTTACTTTGGGTTGGACTGAAAATGAGTATTGATATTATAATAATAATGAAGTTCATTTGCACACATGGTTAGCTCAGTGCTTTTTTGTTTCAGCTTTCGATTGGATGCTTCTTTGTTTCATCTTCGAACTATATTTTGAACTTTAGTATGTTATTTAACATTTTTAAGAATCTCCGCACATGAACCACAATTGATTTAGGCGATTGAAGTTTCAAGTATGTTTGGAAGATGTTTGATTCATAGAAGATTTTGAAATGTTCTCTAGAATGATTCCACACAAAACCAAATTTGTTGTAGTGACACTTGCTAAGCTAAAGGCTTTTAAAGAAAACAAACCTGGTGTATCAACACTTGCTAAGATAAGGGGTTTTGAAGGGGTTTCTTGGAGAAAATGGTTTTCCCAAAATACTCTAAAGAAAGTAAAAATCAAAAAAACCATCATAATAATATAGAACTTTATAATATAAAATTTATAATTTATAATAAAATAAGCATCTTTTCAACCTCAAAAAAATTAAGTCTTTTTTTTTTTTTTAATTCTTTTCATCTTTTCAACCTCAAAAATATCAATTTTTTTTTTTTTAATTTTTATTCTTTTTTGTGATCTTTATATTGAAAGTTAAAATGAATTTATGCTATTTTTTTATTAAATCTATTAAAAAAAAAATGTGTTAGTTATATTAAAAGTTAAAATAAATTTATGTTATTTTTGTATTATTTTTTTTTGTGCTTGTTATATTGAAGATTAAAATGCATCATTTTTTTTATTATTTTTTTTTGTGTTTCTTATATTCAAAATTAAAATGCATCATTATTTTTGGTACTTGTTATATTCAAGTGCTTGTTATTAATATATTCAAGGTTAAAATAAATTTATGCTAGATTAAAACGGTATGTTTCTTAATCTATGCTAAAATAAAATGAATTAAGTCTATTCAAGTATTCAAGGTTAAAATAAAGCTATGCTAAATTAAAATGAATTAAGTCTGTATGTTTCTTAATCTATGCTAAATTTAAATGAATTAGTCTATTCAAGTGCTTGTAATATTCAAGGTTAAAATAAATCTATGCTATATCAATGTTAAAATGTTAAAAAATTCTTAAAAACCCCAAAACAATTATTGTACGAAAAACAAAATTTCTTTAAACCTTGTGGACACTCTTCTTTCCATTCTATAGGGAACATAGAAAAATACCATATTTGGAATTACTTTTTAAAGATATATATATATATTGTGACAATCTTCTTTCCATTCTATAGGGAACAAAGAAAGGCACCATGTTTGGAGTTACTTTCTTAAGATATATATTAAAAACCCCAAAACATATCTTGTACAAAACTTGAGAAAAAAAATTTTGAGAATTTCAACCTTCCATTTCTAATTTATCAAGATATGTATTAAAAAAAATATTAAAAACCGCAAAACTTTTCTTGTATAAAACGTGAAAAAAAAATTCTAATATAAAAGAATTTCAAAATTCCATTTCTAATTTCTCATTTCTAGAAACACAAATCTCATGTAATTATTACACTATCTAAAAAAATAAATTTATGTTTTCATATTTACCACTATCAATTTGAATGCTTTTATAAATTTATTAATAAAAAAAAGAACAAAACTATAAAAGAGAGAACATAATAGACATGCAATTTTTATTAACGTCCATTGGAATGCAGAGGTGTTATACTAAGGAAGCAGATAAATTCTATAGAACTCCTCTTAAAAGAATCTTTTTGAATAAAAATATTTGCCTGTTCATTTGAGGATTTTCAATAAACACATTTAACTATCCATATGGGTTGATTGAAAGTAGTTCGTGGATAAATAATAAAGCAAGAACGAGATTGTACAATTCATGCAAAAACCTTTTATGCATATTTAGCCTTCTCTATCCCCACAGAAAGGTCAAGCTCTCATGTTGTTCTTGCAATAAGATATGCAACTTTTACTAAGCACTATGGCGAGGACTTTAGTTGTTAAATAATTTGTAAAACTGCATTCTTCTGCTTTCCTTTTTATATCATGGGGCCTTCCTTCAATAATTGCAGCAGCAACAACAATTCCACTACCGTCCCACCCTCCTGCGGTTTTCCATCCGAAGGAATTGGGCAGTGACATCATTCTGGAGAACGCTCTCAAATCTAAGTATTTCAAGGAGCGCAGAAGACAAAATTCTTCTGGAAAAGGTCTGAATAGTAGCTCGCTCAGGCTGTATGGCTGCACAGTGTATATCGCTTACGGTTGATTGAGTGGTCGGAGCAGTATATAGAACAGACTTTGACATTCATTAAAGATATTACCTTTCTTCATTCTTTGAGGTCGTCGCCTCTGCATCTGCTACACCGCCTTCTACACCATTGCACAGTGAGTGGATAGAATTAGGATTTGAATCCACTGTTCTATTGACACTCAAAGCTTTGTTTATAGTGGGGGCCGAATTAGACAGCAAATAGATACACAAATTGAGATTGAGTTTAGGATGTTCTTCCACGTTCCAAGCTACCGGCTTGATAGACGAACTTTCCAATTAGTGGTGTTGGAACAAGTATGTTATCTCCAACATTGTAGGGTTTTGGAATGCCGGAATTTCGTGGTTAGGAGCAGGCAGAGAGACACGGGTATTATTGAGTTGATCGGGGGGACGATGGGTCTGGCGGTCAAGTCCCTTGCTCAATGATTTTCTTTCGATGTGGGTGTTCCAGTATTTCTTTATCCCATTGATCGTCTGCCCGGGAAATCTCCACGCAATAAGAGACCTGTACAGTTTCACGGACTGTTTAATATCAGTTTGATCCATAACTGGAACTTCAAAAGTGATATTTTCATGACAGATCCAGGTTTAATATGTTTGTATAGATAAGGGAATCCATTGGAGCCTGCATAATCGGAAGACCAAGAAACATTACATATAATATCTGAAATCAATTTACAAGGATCTATTGATTCCATTGAAAAAGAAGAGCACATGCAAGCAACCTGCGACCTTGGAAAGAGAACGCCAAACCCCTTTATCCATAGGAGCCTGCAGCTCTTTCCGCATCTCAGCAGCCCTACAATCGAAAGATCAAGAAACATTGCATATAATCTCTTAAATCAATTTACAAGCAGCGATTGATTCCATTGAAAGAGCACAGGAAAGCAACTTGCAGCCTTGGAAGAGAATGCCAACTCCCTTCCCTGTGGGCTCGAAGGTGAGTGATGAGGCGGTCGTCTTCTTGTTTAGTCCAGACCCCTTTGTTCCATTGAAAGAGCATAGGAAAGCAACCTGTGGCCTTGGAAGAGAATGCCAACTCCCTTCCCCGTGGGCTCGAAGGTGAGCGATGAGGCGATCATCTTCTTGTTTAGTCCATGCCCCTTTGTTAGTATGAGCTTTCTCACAACGCACAGATCTCCCCATTTTTTCATGGAGAGAAGAATAATGAAGATGCAAAGGGCCAGAATCGATGACCACTCTCAATGGAATACACAACCTTCATGGTGACCATAATGATCCTTTTCATAGACACTCCTTGTGCGCGACGGTGTGCAACTCCTGCAACGCTTAACAGGGACTCGGTGACGATTTGGGTGTTTTTAGTTGCATTTGTTTTGCTCTGTCGAGTTTCAAAATTCTTCAAATAAGGTTCAACAATCATCTCATTAGCTATTGAGTTAATGTGAAATTTTATATCTTTTTATTCCCATCATAGGTTTTAGCTGGCCTTTTCATGGTAGAGATTGCTATAATTTTGACACCCATTGAAGTGATTTTTTCCTTTATCTTTTTGTGGGTTATGGTAGAGGGAAAATTTTATATTCCTATTGCTCATCATATTCTTTGTTATTTGCATATTTTTGGCTAAGGTTAGTCTTATATATATCTGTTAATTCTTTTTTCTGGTTTCAGATTTATTTATTTTTAAATGTTTAATGGGATGGAAGCCATGTAAACGGTTGCGTCTTCTGTACTTGATTGATGAGCCTAGTTGATTGGTCTTTATGCATAAATATATCACATCATTGAATTTCTTCTTGATCGTGTCATATTAGCTCGCTCGGGCGGCTCTAATTTATCAGAACCGATAAAAATTTGACAGTGCCAACTGGAGCGTGTCATAGGTACCGAGGCAGCGGCATGTGCCAATCTGAACCGATTCGTCAGCACTGATAAATTTGGCTGAAGACGGCCCACGTGGCCCCCCCGCGTGCATTTAGGGGACCGGGTCACACACGTTGACGGCTCGGATTTTGCTGGATTTGAAAATCGAAATCAGCCAATCCATCCACCTGTAACCCGTGATATTATTCCAAGAGATCTGTCACGGCGCTTTTCTTTATCTTTATGTTTGGTGTAAATTCTGAAACTCACGTGGCACGAAATTACTGGAACTCACGGCTGACTTGGCCGTGAAAATGCGCTAGAGGTGTGGATCCGTTTGAATATATCCGTTGGAAAGTTCCCCGACCTAGGCGTTTTAGGTAGAGGCTGTGCATTTTTTTGGCTTTGGAAAGTCTTTTTACAATTTTTTTTTTGATAATTTATCCTACAGCGGAGGAACACCGAAGATTCGTGGATAATTTAATATATTGGAGGAGGCATCGTTTAAAGATAGGTATGGTAAAATCAATCCGTTTGTGCGTATCGTGCGGAAGGAGCTACAGAGGTCGACCGCCGAATGAAAGGTGCATTTCTTGAAATTTATGTTTTAGTGAACAAGGAATTTTATTGAGGGTTATTGATTTGTACTATTGAGTGCATTTATGAGATGACAAGGATCCACGTGAACAAATAAGGAGAGAAACGAGGAGGTTTTCGGATTATTGGTTATATGTTTTGCCGGAAAGATGTACATTTGTGGAAGATCAGCTGACTGCTCGGTCGCTCGGCGTTCTTTTTAAAAAATTAAAGATTGTCTGCAAGAGTCTGAGAGAAAACGGAGATTCCCTGAAGGAGACCTCGTTGGAGCAAAAATGCAAAGCGATTTAATGCTTTTAGCAAATTTTTGTGCATTTTGAAGCAGAAGGCTCGAATATTGAAAATAAAAGGATCATCTACTGTGTAGATAGATCCGTAGGCAGGAGATTATTTAGTAAAATATTTAGGGGATTCAGAGTTTTCTGAGCAGAACATCAAGAAAATTGTTAGGGGAGAAAAATTGCGGCCAAAAAGTATAATCCGTTCAGTAAAGTGAGTTAATCGCGCACTTTTTTGACGGCAGTGGATTATTTAGAAAAATAATTAGGGTATTCAGAGTTTTGTTTAGCAAAAGATTAAGAAAAGTGAGCAAAACATCAAGAAAATTGTTCCGGGAGAGAAATTGCGGCCAAAAAGTATAATCCGTTCAGTAAAGTGAGTTAATCGCCCACTTTTTTGACGGCAGTGGATTATTTAGAAAAATAATTAGGGGATTCAGAGTCTTTTTTAAGCAAAAGATTAAGAAAATTGTTCGGGGATTAAAATTGTAGCAAAGAAAGTAGAATCCTTTCACTAAAGCGAGTTCATTGCATACTATTTTGACGCAGAAGATCCTGTAAAGGAGCTTAATAGATAAAGAAAGAAGTTTCTTGGATTCCTTAACTGCGAAGCAAGCGATGGGCGCTTCGATCTTCCTTTCGTTGTCAGAGCTTTGGCTGGCCGATTAATGTTTAAGCTTTGAAACGAAGCAACCGTACCTGCTAGATATCAAGCGGGAAAAACAAAAGATCGGCATCTTCAGGCTCTGTACTCGCGTTCTCTAAGTTGAATCCAGAATATTTAATCTTCAGAGGTGTTAGCAAACAGTTTCCTTAAATTTCGCGGCGATGCATCTCGAATTAGCCCACGAGCACGGTCGGCAGCCACAGCACCAGTCTAGAACAGCTCGCAGGGTTGCCGTTTCGGCGTGCTCGTCTCAGATGCTGTTTATTGATCACCTGGATCGAATCCCCGACTCGCTGCTGCTGCTTATTTTCAACAAAGTAGCCGACATAAAGGCTCTAGGACGATGCTGCGCCGTCTCGAAGCGCTTCAACTTCCTTGTGCCGCAGGTGGAGAATGTCGTATTAAAGGTGGACTGTGTGATTTCTGGTGAAGACGGCGGCCTTAACGCCAAAGGTAAGGGCATTATCGGTCACCTAGTTAGGTTCATGATAGGAAGCATTGTTAAGCCCCTGCAAGCTTTACAGCATTTTATAGGCCCTAGGAAGGCTATTTTAGCCGAAGTTTCCCATCACTCCCCCGCAGAGGTCTTGAAAATTTTTAAGGAAATTCAGCATCTTAGAATTGAGCTTCCAGGCGGAGAGCTCGGCGTTGAGGACGGAGTTCTGTTGAAATGGAAGGCGGAATTCGGGAGTACTTTGGAGAGCTGTGTGATTTTTGGGGCCGCTTCGGTCCTGAGTAAGGGTTTGAAAACTGGTTCTAGAAGAAAAATGCAGTTAGTTTCCGATGATGAGCCTGAAGGTCTGGAAGGATTAGAGGACGATAATGGCAGCATCCCCGACTCATTTTACATCAACAGTTGGCTGAAATTGAGAGTCGTGTGGACCATAAGCTCCCTGATTGCGGCTTCGGCACGGCATTTCTTACTGAAAGAGATTATTCATGACCATCCCACTCTTCAGAACTTGGTTCTGACTGATGCAGACGGGCAGGGGACTCTGTGTATGGGAAGGGAACAACTGTGTGAGTTTCGGGATAAACCCCTGGCAGCGTCGCCATCTTCGAATAGAACACAAGTCCCGGCCCTGAATATGAAATTGAGGTATGCGCCGACTTTGGAGCTTTCCAGTGGCACCGTGATGCAGGGTGCAACGCTCGTTACCATCAGACCGAGTGACCAGACTATTGCTGCGAAGAAGGAAAGTGAGGGTTTCATTGTGGGAGCTTTTGAAGGTCAATACAGGGCAGCTGCCAAAATCCTGTCGAGGAGGAGGACTTATCTTCTTGAAATGAATTCATTCTAATTGGGTGAGGGTTTTTGCATGAGCTGCATTGAGACCAACTGGAATCCATATCTTCCTCAGACTGCTAGCGGAAATTTCGTTGATTTGGATGGCTGAAGCAGATCAACTAAGGGAATGATCGTCAAGATGGAACAGATGAGCATGGTTTGATGGGATTGAAGATGAGGTAGATGCCGATATTTGCTTTCTTTCTACGGTATTTGTCAGATGCCTGCTTTGATCTCCACGAAATTGTTTCATCCAGTGTGTTCTCAAGCTGCTAGTTAGGTTTGTAGAAAATCCTCATGAAGTCTCTGGGTATTAGGCTGAATCATTACAGTTCAGGTGTTTTCCTGGACCCGAATGACAATATGCTATAAATGCCCAGAAATGAGTAGTAATGTACAGTAGTTCTTGTGAAATCCTGAAATGTTATGTTTTTACACCTTTACTTGTTTCTTTCCCTTGAAGGAATCTCCATTGAAGCAATGTTCCGTTGTAATTGTAGTCTGGATTGCATCATTGAAGCTGATTCGAGTTATAATTGTTAGGATTCCGAAAAAAAAAAATCTATGGATCTCATTCCAATGAAATGAGGAGTTATATTCTATTGAGCCTGGTTCAGATTCTGTGTCCTTGAAATTGATTTCTTAGATCTGTTAAGTTTGCAGCATGCAGAGGAATCACCTTTTTTTGTTTCATTATTTTTCTATGTAAAAGTTGATTTCCACCTTGGATCAACTACTGATTTGTGCACTCTATTGTTCCGTTGTCCAAACTGCTTTCTTTTTCATGTATTTGTTATTTGTATGCAGCCTTTGATAGTGGGAAGTTGGGCGCAGCTATTTCAAAATTGCCATGATATGGCCATTTAATTTAGCTTTAATCTGGGATCTGAGGACTTACATTTGGCTCTTACAAAAACCATCCCTCTCACCCATTAATCTGAATTGTCTCATATTTTTGAGAGCTGGTGATCCAATGAAAGAGGAAAGAAAGTGCTGACAGAAAAGGGAGAAAACAAATTTTATCTGAAAAATACTCAGCTCCTATGTTTTGGAGCTTTTCCAGTCCTCCTCTGAGTAATGTTACCAGACAGACTCCTCTGAGTAATGTTACCAGACAGACTCCTCGGAGTTTGATTTGACTCTCGTGTCTGACTTCATTGCTTGAGGAAAGAAAAAGTTGAGTCAGCTCCATTCCTAGTCTGACTTGGCCACAAGTGCCCTGAGTTATACTTTCAAGTTTTACTTGTGCGTAACTCTAATACCAAAGTCAAATGCAAGTCTCTCCTTAGTGTCGAGAGTCAGACTCTGTTGTCTTCCTATAAAAGATACATAAACTAACTTCTCATTTTGTTTGTTTTACCAACAGACCTGTTAATATTTAGAATCCATGGTGTTTTGTAGTATGTACTACCATCTATGTACTTTGAAATGAGTTATTATTAAAAATTTATAGTATATGGACATTCCAAACTTTGATATCAATGGAAAAGGAATTTGATGTATTTTTATATGTTTCCCAAGTCATCTGACTCCACTCCTTGAGAAAACAAGTGTAGTCAGCTTCATTCTAATGTGACTTGGCCTCAAGTTATACATCTAACCTTGACTTGTGTGCATGACTCCAGTCCCAAAGTCAAATGCAAGTCTCCTCTGAGTCTACTGAGTCAGACTCTGTTGTCTTCTTATAAAAGATACAAAAAAACCAGTAATTTTGTTTGTTTTACCAACAGACCTGTTAACTAATTAGAATCCATGGTATTTTGTAGTTACTTTGAAACAAGTCATTCTTGTTATTTAAAATTTGTGTTTGGACATTGCAAACTTTCATATGAATGAAAAAACTATTTTCTGAGATTTACTGTATTTTTTTTATGTTTCCCAAGTCAACTTCTGTTTTTTTCCCCGACTCCAAGTCAACCCTCACTCTCTTTATTGTGGCTGAGTTGTTCTTTGAGTTGAATCTGGTAACTTTGGTAACTTTAGGACCAGGTTGAATCTGGCTCTAGATTCTATAGCTTAGGAGTTGGTCAACAAGATTTGGCATTGATATTCTGCATAAATTATCATGTAGGTAGCTTGGCAGGGAAAGACTCACTACTATAAACTGTTTGTGTTAGTTAACATTTCTCAGTACAAATTTTCTAACCAATGTTGCCAAATGATCTGTAATTGCTTAGTCTATGGCCTAATCGAATCACTAGCACCGACCTTAATTAATTTTGTGGAAACAAATTGCTATTTTCTCTTCTTGCTAATTGTGCATTAATTATGATTTGTGTAATGCTTGTATAACTAAAAGTAGAAATAGTGCTGAAGAAATCGATCATAAACACAATAATAATACAGAGAAAACCATCTAGAAATGGCCTTTGTTTGGCTGTTTTTATGCCTAGGAATTATTATAAAGAGAAGCTATACACTCTCAAAGAAAGTTTTTGTGTATTCTTACTCTTTGGCTTTGTTTTTCATATTGTTGTTTGCTCTAAGATAATCTTCATTTCTTGTGGCCAAGCTCATACACTCCTCTTCGTCCCTAGGTTTCACATTCTTAGTCTTCCTCTATTTGCTTTTGTGCCATTAAGGTTCCAACTTCCAAGCTTTCAATTTTTCCAGCTCAAAAAATTCGACCTCTACTTGTTTTCCAATGTTTGAGCGAATCCGTTTAAGCGCCCTCTCACCTACGATCAATTTACTTCTTTGTTGATGTAGCCT
>CBVK0102994401.1:0-12444 GCA_900067695.1 Picea abies | reverse complement strand
CCATATTGGAGAAAAAATCCTTGAGGATTCGTAGTTGGTTTTCAAGATCATGGGGACTCATTGCCATAAAAATGATATCATCGGCATAAAGAAGAGGATTGATGAATATACCAGTGAAAGTAGGGCCGACACAACCTGTTTTTTCCAAGCATTCTTCTAACTTATCAATATATATGCCAAAAAGAGTATACCCATATTACAGGCATACACCCAAGTTCACTAGTCCAAGGCATTGCAAAATGCAGACTTATGCCATGCTCTACCCGTCGAAGCGGGAGGCAATAATTTTTAAAACTGAATTGTTTTTCACCAAGAGAAAATATAGGGAGGGGTAAATTACCTCCACTCTTCCTCTAATGTATTTAGGTTTGAACATCTTTCTTCGAGATAACCAAACCATAACTACAACCATGTATTAACTCTTGCCATAACCATGTGGAAAATTATCGCATAGGTAAGGCCATGGATAGTAGTGCAAAATAACCAAATCTTGTCAGCTCGGACATTGATTTTATTAGAATTGTAGTTATCAATACTGCAACAAATGGACACAGTTTGATCAATATTAATGACCAAATCTTGTGAGACCAGGCATAGATTTTATTAGAGTCGTGGTAAATACTACAACAAATGGACACAATTGATCAATATTTACTAGTCGGTCAAGGTAGGAACCATGTTATTCATCTGCAAAGCTTCAGCTATGTGGTGTAATTATAAATATCCTTTCATGCAGTGTCCACTGGCCAATGGTTCAATTAAAAGCTTGAAAAAAACCCTCCATCCATCAAAAGATTATGCATCGCAACTACACCAAGAAGCTCAGTATTTAGCAGTTATTTTTTAATATTGAAGAGTGGATTGCATTAAAATTGACAACGTTTAAAAAAATGCATCTACCATATGGTTGATTCCCTCTTTTATCGACCATTCTTATTAGATCATATGGTTGATTCCTTCTTTTCTTAACCATTTTTACATGTCCAATGTATTCAGAATCGCCAGACGCAAGCCGATGAGTAATTCTTGCAGATGACGGAATCGGTGCAAGCGAAGAGATTATCATCCCGTAATTTATGTTCAATGGCCTGCTTGCAGAAAAAGGAATTCACCTACCTGTCACTGATGCGAGTCACCTATCTCTGTCAATAATGCGAGTATGATAGATCACGTGCATTTCTGATAATCTAACTCTCAAGGAGGAAATAATTCATGAATTTACATTCTAACCAAAGTGATGGCATCGATCTTGAAGCAATGGCCAATCTTTGCAACTAAATGGAAGTCTATCTGAAATCTTCTGGAGGAGAGGCTGTGTCAAGGTGAATCTAATTTTCCCTTGTGCTATCCTCTCTGACCCAATTTCACTTAAACTCGAAGCATTGCAAAAGCAAAACATGTAAATAGTACAAAGATAGTTATTTTCTACTCATTATTTTTAAAAACCATTTCTGGTATCCACTCTAAAGGATATGTAAGTCCTAGGAATATCTCATAAAAAGGCTGAACATGTTTATTTTTGGCTACAAAACCAAGGGAAAAAGTCTATAACATAACCAAGGGTTGAATCAGCAATATGACTACTGCCACAAACGACCTGTCGAACTCCAAAGACACATGCCGCTTTTAAGAGCTTTTGGCTTCACAAAAAGAGATGCAGGAGGATACAACTAACTTGTTGGTGCTGGTATTGGAACAAATCACTCATTTGGAGAGATATTAATATACCACCTGAACATGTTTATTTTGGCTACAAAACCAAGAGAAAATCTATAGCATAACCAAAGGTTGAATTACCCATGAGATGTAGATCAGTTGGTTTGTGTGGGGTTTAACCGCCATCAGGTCACTGGTTCAAATCTCATGGGGAGGGGTTGAGGGTGGGAGCCATTTGTAGGGGAATAAAAACTGTCCTATGGAACGTCCAAGCTTGACCGAGTCTCGTACAATCCTGGTGACAGCATCCTGTTCATGGGCAGATCGTTCTTCCATCCAACATTGGGGCTGGCCCCGGCCTAGGCTCAGCCTAGCTTAGGAAAAAAAAAAACCAAGGGTTGAATCAGCAATATGACTACTGCCACAAACGACCTGTAAAACTCCAAAGACACGAAGACACATGCCGCTTTTAAGAGTTTTTGGCTTCACAAAAAGAGATGCAGTAGAATACAACAAACTTGTTGGAGCTGGTATTGGAACAAATCACTCATTTGGAGGGATATTAATATATCACCTACAAATTCAACTCAGTAGCAAAGAGCACCACCATCATTATTGACCTCAAGCGTATCAAGCTGGGACGCTAAATTTAAAAAATGATTTGAATAATATTTTGAAGGATCAATCAGGCTTGAGTTATTTCTTACTAGTTTGGACTCCAAACCTTTCCCTCTTAATAGACACAGTTCTAAATTTGCATCGGCATTTCCATTTATATATATATGCTAGTTTCTGTATATGGCTTGCCATAGATTAAAAGGTGGAAACTAAATTGGAAAGAAAAAGCCATTAATGGCCTTTTGTTTACACTGATTAAGTTTTAACCTTTTGCCACAAAGCACAGAAAACCCAGATGTAGACTATCAGTCTCAATTGGACTTTATTGGACTGAACTCAAGACACTTCATCATTATTTGAAATCTTTTTCCCAACAGAAAAAGGAAAACCAGAAGCCATTTAGAATAATTGATTGCTCAGTTAAAATTTGAATGTTTGTAAAAGGTAAAACTTATTTTGTCCGTTTTTGTTACAATAGTGTTTAATATATTAAATCAAGTTCGACGGAATTCCGGGTAATGAAGATACAAAGACCATATAATTTTTCAGCTGTATGGCGGAGATTATTGCCTTGGTCTACCTCTTTTGCTAACTATTCTTTAATCTTACTTATTTAGATTTATTGTTGACTTCTCTTTCACTGTTCTCCTCACTGGGTGTGCACCGTTTATAACTATTAGTGTACATTGTACTCTCAAATTCCATTGACCTATTTTGATCATTCATGGACATTAATAAAATTTCAATTTCAATTTCTGTCATTCCAAAAATCAGTCTTTGCTGACGTGCAAGACTAATTCTCACAGTGACCGACATACAAATTCTCTGATAAAAATCAAGATTTCTCAACAACCACAACCTACTTGAGAAAGATTTTGTATGTAGAATAAGCATCTTGTATTCAATATAGGAACAAAAGAATTATCTATATCTGCACGGAGCCAAAGACCTTGAAGCCTAATACAATGATCATTTTTCCTAGATGTTACATGGATGAATAGTCTTACCACTTAGTGTACAACAATGAGAAGTTTGAAACAAGTCGTCTGTTAGAGCAAGGGAGAAGACTTTCAACATACCCTCTCTTCTTAGTACATGTTCAGACATGAACACTTGTTGCATCAGTTATCACACCTCCGGTATAGAGAACTCTTTACATACATTTTGGGATGAATTTTGTATACCTATTTTTTTCAATTAGCCCAAAAAATTGTTTTATTTGTTACAAATACACTGATTTTCGGAAAACTAACCCACATAGAGTTCAGCCTTGCCATCTATAAACAGGCTCATGAATTCCTCACCGTCTACTGATTCCTTCTCTATGAGAAGATCTGCTAACTTGTGAAGAATATCAATGTGTGTTGTGATTAGAGTCTTAGCCCTTTCATAGGCCTGCTCAACAAGCTCTCTGACTTCTGAATCAACAACATCTGCAGTTGCCATAGAATAATCCTTTTGTGGGGACATCTGCAACACCAAGATCAAGCGTTAGAACTTAACTTCTATTTGTGTAGAGATTTTATTTTCTTTTCTGGTGCTTGCCAAATTCTGAACTCCAAAATCTGACAGAAACTGTAACTTACTTGCTGGCCCAGAAAAGGATTTCCACCACCCCCTCCAAGGGATAGTTGTCCAATCTTCTTGCTAAAACCAAGTCTTTCAACCATCTGCCGGGCAACACGAGATACTTGTTGGAAGTCATTTGATGCTCCTGTTGTGACATTTTCTTTCCCAAAAATAACTTCTTCGGCCACCCTGTATATCAAACAACCAGATTGTCAGGGCATATAGCTTCACCTTCCCTCCCCGTGAGAGTAATTTGAGTAGCCATTAATATCATGTAAGCATACCTTCCGCCAAGTGCAACTGCCATTTGATTCTCAAGGTAACTTCTGCTGTAAAGCCCAGATTCCAGTCTCTCTTCACTAGGAGCAAAGAATGTCAGACCTCCAGCTTGTCCACGAGGAATGATTGAAATTTTAGCAACAGGATCGTACTCTGGCATAAGTGCACCCACAAGGGCATGACCAGCCTCTACATCAAAAAATTTGAAGAATTAGCCAATGCAAGGAAATCTTCAAAACAATTTTCACAAATAATATGAAAATCACAAAAGTAGGAAAGGACATGAAAAAACCAAGAATATACTGTAACTTGTAAGCTATAACCATAGAGAATGAGCTCTCTAAGATGAAATGAAAAAGAAATTGTACTTCATTCAGCACTTTGAGGGCACATAAAGGTCCTGAAATAGCGTGTATTATGTATTTACAAAGATATCACAATTGTAATAAAACCAGATGAGCCTAAGCACGCCTGTCTTAAACATGCATTGATATTAAGGCAATGAAGATAAATTGCACTAATCTTTTTGGCGAAAACGAAACGCTGAAATGAAATAAAACTGGAACAGGAAACAGAAACGAGACACTGCATAAATATTAAATAGGTAGAAACTTGAAAGTAACAAGGCAACAAAACTAACACTAAGGGATGGCAATGAGAAATTGATGATAAACAGAATGCAACATGCATATTATGACCCTAATGGGCATATATAATGACCCATCCGTACATGTAAATAGTAGGACAGCCTAGTAGTGGGCCTGCATGAGCAATAAGTGAGAAGAAGTATATGGATGGTCTTGGATTATTTGGGAGTTCTCCTCCTAATGTGTAAGGAGTTATTGAATAACTCATCAAAATAATACTTTTGGGAGCTATGCTCCATGTGCATATTTGGTGTACATTGTGTGTATGCCGGTCTATCGTGCTTTATTGTGTATTGGGTTCATAACAGACAACATATCCTACCATAGGAGACAGAGAGGAAATACTAAAATGGTATGTACCATGTGGCCAAACTTTCTTTTGTAGCACCAATAAATTAGAACACAGAGCAAAATCATATGAATATAATAAAACTGTTTGTTCAAATAGGCGAGCATTTACCGTGATATGCAACGAGTTTCTTCTTCTCTTCTGACACAACAGCATTCTTCTTCTCAGGACCAGCAATGATTCTTTCTAGAGCATCTGAAATTTCATCTTTGCTAATCTCCTTCAAGTCTCTTCTAGCAGCAAGAATAGCAGCTTCATTCATTAGATTTTGCAAATCTGCACCAGTGAAGCCCGGTGTCCTCCTTGCAATTTTCTCAAAATCTACATCCTTTGCCAATGCTTTTCCTCTTGAATGGACCTGCCAGATAATTAAACAACTGAATTAAAAAAGAAGTAACAAACCAAAATATGCTTTGCATCTTCACATTTATCCTCAAGGTCTCCTGCTATAGTGAAATTAGACTTGCAGTCCAACAAATAAAAGAAGTTTGGTTTTCACATTATCAGCATAGCATTAAACTAAAATGATGAAAGTGACTCTCTTATATCTCACACTAACCCATGCACTATAAAGAGAAAAACAAACCCTCAAACATGCCACATACAAAGATACTCATAATGCCTTTGAATGTAAAGAATACTACAACTGAAAAGGTCATTAACACTTTAGGCAACTGTAAGGAAAGCATAGATGTTGAATTTACATGCAGCAGCGAGAGCCATTCTCCTGGAGGATGGTTTGTAAAAACCCTTTACCCCTGTTGTGGGCTTTGGATTTTTTGTTTGTGGGTTTTTATTTTATTCTTAGGGCTAAATTTTAAATGATAATAATCACATGTTTAAATTATAATTTAAACATGTGAATATTATATTAATTTTATTAGTCCCTCTACCCTAACCTAAAACTATTTAAAGAACCCTCCCCCTCACTTGCTATTACATATTCTATTGTGACATTTACTTTGTGTCCCTAACCTAAGCGTGGAGCCTCCTGAACTCGTGGTCTCAGTCCAGCATCTTGTTGCAGTTGTTTGTTTGGAGTGTTGCTTTGTTGCTGCCGTCCTGTTGGTGAAGTGACCTGTTTGAAGGTACCGTGCCTTGCTTGTGCTGATTAAGGGTGCCGCAACCTTGGTTGAAGAAGCCGTGACCTCTGTTGAGGAAGCCGTGACTTGCTTGAGGGTACAGTGACTTGTAGTGGGTACCGTGTCCTGCAAAAGGAGGTGCCGTGACCTGCCAGGAAGTGCCACTGTCCATGATAGTAGATGCCGCTGCTATCCTGAGGGTACTGCTACCTGTGGAGAAGGGAATGCTAGCTGCCAGGGTTAATTGCTGAGTGTAACCCCTTGTGTTTGCTGCTGTCTCATCCTGACTGTTTGTTGTGAGGGTTAGGGTTTTATCATTGGTTTTGGCTCTACTCTTGTCTTGACTCTGGTGGCATAAAAGTTCCTTCAAACTGTGGCATTTTTGATCTCTAATAGATCTGAACCAACTTTAACTGAGCATAACACTCAGGACCTATTTCCTTGTGGCTGTTTCATATTCAGAGGTAAGGCTGTGGATGTAGTGGGTACCGTGTCCTGCAAAAGGAGGTGCCGTGACCTGCCAGGAAGTGCCACTGTCCATGATAGTAGATGCCGCTGCTATCCTGAGGGTACTGCTACCTGTGGAGAAGGGAATGCTAGCTGCCAGGGTTAATTGCTGAGTGTAACCCCTTGTGTTTGCTGCTGTCTCATCCTGACTGTTTGTTGTGAGGGTTAGGGTTTTATCATTGGTTTTGGCTCTACTCTTGTCTTGACTCTGGTGGCATAAAAGTTCCTTCAAACTGTGGCATTTTGATCTCTAATAGATCTGAACCAACTTTAACTGAGCATAACACTCAGGACCTATTTCCTTGTGGCTGTTTCATATTCAGAGGTAAGGCTGTGGACAGGTATGTATTTTATTTGAATGCTTATCATTGATTAGATTCAATTTACTGCTGTTAGAAATATAATTTCTTTTAGTTTCAGTTTTGAATCTGAGTTTAATAATGCTGAAATAGATCTGTTGAACAATGACTGTGATTTAAGCCTTGTTATCATATTGAGCTTGAATTTACTATTGGAGTATTTGCCTGGAGTATTTGCCTAGATCTCTGCTGTCTAACTTAAAGGATTGGAACATCTCTGTTAAATTAGGGTTTTCCTTTTCTGTTTAATATCTAGATTTATTGTTTATATGACTTTGCAATCTTAATATCAGAGTTCTATTCTACTGTCTCTGCCTATTGCTGTTCTGTTCTTCAGATCTAGAGGAATTTTGTTTTAAATTGCAAAAGGAGACTGCTGTTTCTCTCTTACTCAAAAAATCTAACAATAGAGCAATAAACAACCTATTGTTTGTTCATAATAACTCTACTTACTTATCCGTTTTTGGGGAACTGACTTCCTCTTATTATAGTGAAGCTAACGCATCCAAATTTAGCATTACGGAGGAACATTAGCACCATTCGATTTGGTTAACTTCAGCTAAGCAACCACGAGTGGGGCCTCAAAGTCACCTAGGATCCACACCTGGCCCCAACTAATGGCATGCATCCACAAGCGTGAGACTCGAGCACAAGCAGCAGCATGTCACTTGGTAGGACTTGAACCCTGGTGGGGGCTATATTAGCTACCCGCTTTCACCACCCTGGTAAACCACCATTGACTTTCTCATCTTCTAAACAGGCTATTAAACAATTATTGTCAACTGTTGTTGAACAGTGTCCTCCAAATCAAGTTACCACTAAGTTGCAGGAAATGCATGGCAGAGGGCTGTACCCCATACAGAAACATAGGAAATGTGGAAACGCGTTTGGTACAGCACTGAAACACATTTCATATGGCTGACATGCATCCCACATGTGAGAAATGCATTTTGTACGGCCTGAAACACTTTCCCGGCTGTACCACTGTCCATACAATGCATTTCCAAAACAGTTTAGGCGATTTTTTACTTGGTTTTTGACTGGGTTTGACCAAAAATGCTGGCAATTAAAGTTAATTTTAAATTCTTCAACTAAAAGGATTTAAAATTAACTTTTACTTAAATTTTTAACATCACCATTAATTGTTTCAGGATTTTTGAGAGTGGTTTCAACCTCATCGAACTTCATATGGAGAAAGTAGAATTTCATATCCCATTTAAAATTCAGCAAACTTAACTGTTTTAGGATTTCAAGATTGGCAAGATTGCAGCATTTTCATTGGATTCTATCATGTATGAGGGTATGGGATTGGCATTTAATCAAGAGCACCAAGCCCTTTAAGTACCCCAATGTTGGTGGCACTGATTGTTGAACTCCTGTGTCATGGCTTTAACAAAAAGTACCCTTCACACAAGCCAAAATCATTGATTCCTCATGTTAAGCTTTTTCTAGCATATTTTAAGGCTTGGGGAGTAGGCAGTTTCATTAAAATTGGATGGTGTTAACTGATGTTCCTGGAGGATTGAGGTAGAGTACTAGAGGTAAAAAGGCTAAATGAGGAGGCAGAGGGTGATACTAAAGATGAGGATCCCAATATAAGCGATGGTAGAACATTGCTTGTTATTTCCGTTTGTCATGTAAGTGCTCTTGCTCATTTATTCACAATGCTTTCTTTCAAAGTTTCAATATAATGTTCTATTTATAAAATAGCACATTATGTATATATATATATATATATATATAATGACACATTTCCCTGTTACCAAGGGGTCATGTTTCTAGCGTGTCTCCATTTCAGAAACTCATACCCATTTCCCCATATCATGCAACTTAGGGTTACTGTTTCAGTGAAGGTAATCTTAACAATGCATCATGTCATATGAGATCCCAATATAAGCGATGGTGGAACATTGCTTGTTATTTCCATTTGTCATGTAAGTGTTTTTGCTCATTTATTCATAATGCTTTCTTTCAAAGTTTCAATATAATGTGCTATTTATAAAATAGCACATTATGTATATATATAAAATGACACATTTCCCCATTACCAAACTTTAGAGGGGTCACATCTCTAGCGTGTCTCCCTTTCAGAAATTCATACCCATTCCCCCATATCATGCAACTTAGGGTTACTGTTTCAGTTAAGGTAATCTTAACAATGCATCATGTCATATGAGATAACCATTCGCTCATTTGAGAGATATGTCACAGTAAAGGAGATTTATGCCTCACTTGAAAGTTGAGAGGCAAGTGTGGTATGCACACATTTAGTCAATGGCTCCTCTCGAACTATACACACACACACACAATTAAAAACAAAAAGGTTAAACCTCAACATGACAGATTTCATCTTTAAGTGAGGTTTCTTAAAACAACTGTGTTAATTCACTAGTTTTGCCTGGCAAGGCTTCAGAGAAATAAAGTGCTTGCCTGAATTTGCAAAGATAAGCAGTATGTAAGCAATTACTGGACTAGAAACTGACTTGCTAAGCAATTATCAGATTCGAAACTTGCCATGCCAATGATAGATGAGCTGTTGATATTCGAATTGCCTGCATTTGAATCATGCTAGGTGTATGCTATTAAATTGGCATTTAGACAATCAATTATGTCGGAGCAATCAATATAAGGTTTCTCACAGTTTCTGCCAAAATTCGAACCCCTGGATATCTCTTTTATGTACTGTATAATTCATTAAGTTGAGTAACTCAATGTGCTAACTTGCTAAGTAATTCCCTTGAGTTTTTTGAATTCACTCTTAACTAGAAGAAATGTTCTCACAATCTGGGTACAAAGTGATGTTCTCAGCGCAAGTGTAACAGGTTATATTCAGGAGCTTGTAATAGATACAACATGAGTAAAGATGTCAACTATTCATATAATTTTAAAGTGTTTTCAGCTAGGTTCTTTCGGTGAATACTTTTTTCCCTACAAAATAATTAAAATAGGAGGCTGAGATTGTATTAACAAGACTGATAAACATGACAAAAGCATACATCAGAAACAAGGATGTTATTACGAATCATACAGCTAGAGCATAAGGAAAAATACAGTATTTAAGACAATCAATTATGGCCAGCATCAAAGCGAAGGAAACCTGACTGACTCGTTAGGTTATCAAGATCACATTACTTAACTTCAACAATCTGCCAAAATCTTGGGAATTACGATCAACGATGGTAACCATCAAAATGCTTTAACTGTATATAACTTTAGTCTTTTCTCACCCTTTCTTCTATATAGTTCGCTTCAAGGATTTGCCTCATTTTAATTATTATTTGCAAGACCTTAGTAACTAAGGATATAGTCTGGAGTATAAAATGATTTCTTTGGGGGGTTTACCAATATCCCTTTTCCTATCCTCAAAGTGCCAACTATTTCAGTGGATCACAATGATGGAGATGCAAGTTATATTATAGCTATGAAGGACTGGAGTTGTATTCTTACTAAAACCAGCCTAGACACATCTTAGCCCCGGATCCATCAAGCACCATGAGAGATCAATTCCCTCGAGATGCAGACCTTTTTAAGAGTGCAAAAACTTGAGGAAAGGCTTGCACTTCAAAGGATATGATCCCTCTCAAGACTTGATAGATCCTGGGTTAAGATGGATCTAGGCTGGTTATATTTATTTTTTTCCAAGGAAAAACTCTCAAGGAAACCCATGGGATGCTTCTCAACGTTTGTAGATGGCAACCCTAGTAAACATGTTGGTGTAGACTAGTGTGCCTCACCCAAGGGGATTCAAACCAGGCACCTGCAGAACTAGCCATATCCCCAGCAGCATTGGTGACAACCAGTTCAGCTAACCCCTTGGGCTGTGGCTGGTTATATTTATATGTATGGTTTTTTAATATATTTTATTGAAAATACTATGTCCACCTTATATATTTATTGTTATTAATTTAAATTTTTTTAAGTAATATTTTTGGCTGACATATGCCATGTCAGCATTAAGAACAGAAGTGACACATCTCCCCATACTGGGATATTAAATGCACCTCTCAGCACTATTTATCATGCTTATAAATGCCTCTTGTCTCATATTTTAACAAACCGATATCTATTAAAGCTACTTCATTATCTTTAACCAATTCAGTTTTTTTATTTAGTAATTGCAATGCCCATGACAGTTACATACTAAATGATGAAAATAGCAAAAAGTAAGGGCCAAATTGTCCAACACTGCACCAATATGTATATAAAACACACACACACCCTAATATGCACTTGTGTCAAATAATTGGAACAATAGAGTACTTAATATTTGTAAGTCATTATACAGTTATGTTTGTTTATATCATTGGGCCGATCATTTTGCCTTGCGTGCCCACTCTAATACCATGCGGGCCAATAAGATCATGCTATGGGGGGGCACTTATAATATCAGTGTGACTGGAAGGAACAGTGGGACCGGACAGATGCACAGACAGACAGAAGTATGGACTTATCCTGCCAATATCAGTGTGATTGGAAGGAAAGGTGGGACCATACAGATGCACAGACAGACAGAAGTATGGACTTATCCATATACATCATGGAAAGGATGCTCAAATATGTTCATGAGAAACAAGCATCAATTCGAAAGCACAATGGGAGGCATTGGTTGTAAAAGGAAAAGGGAGAAGGGGGGAAATTACCTATCTCAAAACCATTAATTGATGTTCAGGATATTGAGGTCTAATTGAGCCTTTATCAAGATTTCTCCATTAAAAGTTTTTTTTAGAGGAAAGACTGTTAAAAACTCATGCTTCACTATCAGGAGTTTGCATTCTATGCCAACAAACTTGTGTAGTACAAAAACTAGAAATTTTAGTTCTAGTGTTATTTTCAGGAATTTTATGAACACTTAGAGACCACATGGGGAAGTTCCCATTTGAAGGGGGCATCCCCTAGACTTTTCCCACTAAAAATAGGGAGGTCTGGGAGATATCCCTCAACGGTTTTGAAGACACTTGGACAGCTCCTATCCAAATTGGCACCCGTGTAGTGCTTTTTCTCCAAGAAAAATATTCACTCACTGATTCAACATTTGAACCATGACAAATATTATATATCCAAAATATGTACAGTGTCGGACTATGTAATGAGTTTTTGTAATGGGGGATAATTGCAACAACAATTTTGAATCCCATGATTGGTCGATTCTTGTGCCCTATATGTCTACTCCTGTTTTTCAAATTTTTAATATACACACAGACAAGGTCTTTAAAACCGATTGTATAAGAATTGCTACTTTAATTGAGTTGTATCATAGACCTATCATCTATGTTATTGAATCTATGTTTTTTAATTTATAATATTTTTTAATATTTAACTTTTTTAATACTTTTTCTCATCCTCGCCCTTTCCATCACCTAGAAATTTAGGCATACCTT
>CBVK0102994322.1:0-11220 GCA_900067695.1 Picea abies | reverse complement strand
ATATATATATATATATATATATATATATAAACATTTTTTTATTATAGACAAGTGTGAAGGCGACGAAGAAGGGGAAGAGAAAGCAAGGAATGGAAAGGTGTGAAAAGCGGTCGGACGAGATTCAAAATAGGGTTATGAGGGATACTTAGGAGAGGTGAGTGTCCAACGGTCAAATTTTATGTCTCAGAATTTTTTACTGCAAAATGTGTAAAACGAAAGAGAGCATGATGGGGAAGTTCAGCGGTCAGTTTGTATATTTGCGGAATTCTAGGAAAGTGGCTAAGTATGGAATAGAGAAACGGTTGGTCAGACTCGTTTTAGGAATTAAGGATTGAAGATTTCGTGAACAGGCCAACCCGACGATGCACAAATGGCAATTTTGAACCCACCTGTTCGGGAAGCCGCAATCGAAAAAGTGGGTAAGTATGGAATAGAAAAACGGTCGGTCAGACTTGTTTTTGCTAATATATTGAAATTTGTAATAGATATCCCATTACCTAGAAAGATCTTTTCTGCATCTATATCGCAAAATTTTGGGTGTTGTTTACAGGTTGTAGAGCAATGCAAGGACAATCTTGAACCTGCCTGCTTGGTAGGGCACAAGGAAAAGAAATGGTAAGTATTTTATGCAGGATATTTTATGGATGTTTCTGTACAAGTTGTGTAGGAACAATTACTATGACGGTCTCCTTGAGGCATGGTGAGTTGTTCGCATTAAACCTCAATTATTGCATACTTGGAAAGAAGTGTAAAGGGCGTGGGCACAGGAAACAGTTATTATGACGGTCAAATTGTATGTCTCAGAAATTTTCAGTGCAAAATGTGTACCACAAAAGAGGGGATGATAGATAGAGTGTGTAATATGGAAGATGGTATGATGTGAGAGTCTAGTTGTAAATTTGTATATCATGGAAGTGAGGGTGCTATTTGCAGGTCACAGAACAATAGAAGTGTAATATAGAGCCCGCCTACCTAGGAATCCACAGTCAGAGAAGTGGCTTGGTATGGAATGGGGAAGCAGTCGATCGGAGTGGTGATATAAAAGCATGAATGAAAATGTGAACCCGCAAGTCTGCCAACCTGCACAGTTGACATTTTTAGAAAAACAACTAAGTAACGAGAAAGATAAATTATAGGGAAAAGAGAAACGAGAATTTGGTTAAGTATAGAAGACGAAAAAGAAGGGTTAATATATTCACATCTATAATAGATATCCCATTTCCTAGAAAAATATTTTCTACCTGTTTCTGGAGAAGTTATATACTTATTGCATATACTTAGAAAGAAGTGCGAAGGTGGAGGGCACATAAAACAATGACTAGGAATTGGAAATTCCTAAACCTGCCAACCCGATGATCCGCGAAAGAGATTTCAAGAAATCACCGTGAAAAGCGGTCAGACGGGCTTCAAAATAGGTTGACAAGGGTTCTTGAGGAGACGTGAGGCCCCGATGGTCAAATTGTATTGATCGAAACTTTTGAGTGCAAACTGTGTAACACAGAAGAGGCGTTGATGTAGGAGTCTGAAAGTCAATTTGTATATTGCGAAAGCTGAGGGGCTGTTTGCAGGTCAAGGAACACTGGAAGTGCACCCCGCTTGTTCGGGAATCCGCAAGAGAAAAGGTCGAGTAAGTATGGAATTGGAGGTGCAAAATAGATTACAAGAAATGGAGAAATATTGAAAGCGGACACAAGGGATTCAAAATGGGGTGACAATAGTTCCCCAAGAGACATAAGGACCTGAAGGTCAAATTGCATGTCTCAGAACTTTTGTGTGCAAACTGTGTATCATGGAAGAGGGTATGATGTGGGAGTGCAACAGTAAATTTGTATATTGCAGAATTTTGGGTTCTGTTTGTAGGTCATGGAACAATGGAAGTGAAATATAGATCCCACCTGCCTGGGAATTCATGATCTGAAAAGTGGCTAGGCATCGAATGCTTAGTGGTCGGTTGGAGTCGCGATATAAAAGCACGAGTGCAAATGTGAACCCGTGAGTCTGCCAATGTGCGCATTGAGACATTTTCAGAAAAAATGACTAAGAAACGAGAAAGAGAGAGTAGAGGGGAAAAAGAAACGGGGATTTCGTTAAGTATAGAAGAGGGAAAAGAAGGTCCAATATATTCAAATCTGCAATAGATATTCCATTTCCTGTAAAGATATTTTATGTATGTTTCTAGAGAATTTGTATACATATTTCATATACTTGGAAAGAAGTCTGAAGGAAGTGGGCACATAAAACAACAACTAGTAATTGGAAATTTCTTGAACCCGCGAACTCGACGATCCATGACAAAGATGTCAGGAAATGGTCAAGTGTGGAAAGCGATCGGACGGGCTTCAAAATAGGGTGACAAGGGTTCCAGAGGAGACGTAAGGCCCCGAATGAAAATTGTATATATCAGAACGTTTCAGTGAAAAAAGTGTAACATGTTAGAGGGGATGATGTGGGAGTCCAGAAGTAAATTTGTATATCGCAGAAGTCGGAGTGTTGTTTGCAGGTCACTGAACAATGGAAAGTGAAATTTAGACAAAGGGGAAGCGCTTGGTCAGAATCACCATATAAAAACATGGATGGAAATGTGAACGCGTGAATCTGCCAATCCGTGCAGCAAGACATTTTTGTAAAAAATGACTAAGTAACTAGAAAGAGAAGCTACAAGGGATAAAATAGTGGGAAAATAGAAAGGCGGAGGGCAATTTTCGTAAGCGGGAATTGGTTTCAACCAAGCCCCATTGTTGCAAAACCATCATTTTCTAGTAATTGTCATCACATGCTTTGTTGAAGATTTGATTTATTGCAACTTGTGGGAGTAATTGTGTTATTGATACATTCTTCCATGACTTTAACATATTAACTTAAGTATTAAACTTCTTGCATGATGGGTTGTTAGCATTAAAGATTAATAATTGCAAGTCCAGAAACAAGAATGAAGATCTTGCTGCAACATTGTGATTTGGTCTTGCTATGTTCTATTTGCATTACAAATAGAATTGAACATTGGTTTGAAATTTTCTGAAATTCATTTTTGTTTCCATAAAATCATGATGGATTGACACAATGCATTTTCATATAATTGTTAAATTCTCCATTTTATAACAAATTACTTAAGCAAATACAATATCGAAGAACTACAAGACTATTGAATCATGCCAATGAGAAGAGGTGTTAAATTCAGAAACGAAGCAACAACCAAGACTCCAAGGCAAATTTTTTAACAGTAAATCCATTAAAAAAATAAAATAATATTTGGCACTATATATCTATCCATAGAAATTGGATCGGGTTCTTTGGGACAAAACATTGAACATATTTTCCATAAACACAAGCACAAGATCTACAACATGCAGGAGCCATCGGGATGCTCTTCAATATTCATACAAAACTGATAACCATGCTTTTTTTTAGCAAATCCTTGTAGTCTTCTCCTCGGTGGGTCAATGTTCGGTGCCCCAATCTCAATATCTTGCAGAAGACTTGAGGTGACAAATAAACATGAGAGTGGTTCCACAGTGGAATAAATCCTTGGCTTGAAGTAGATGAACAACAATCCTACGGTAAAATTGATAGTTCTCACAAGCTTCTCGTGAGGAAGAAGACGAAAAACATTGCAAGGAAAACATAATAGCCTGAAAAGGAAAGTTAGGACACACCAAGAAACCACCTCCTCACAGTCAAAAACTTTAGGGACATAGATTGCACAAGAAATTTCAGAGGCCAAAATTAGTCCATTCTGAGCAGAAGGAGATGAGTAGCAAGAATATGCCTTGTGCCTGTGAGATTTCTAGTCCTCATCCCCTAAGATGTTAATTGTATATCTAGAGAGCATGACAATGTTCCAACAATTGAATATTTTTTTGTCTTGAAATATATCTCTAGGAGCATAAATAGATCATTTCTTTACAGTGAAATAATTCTTCCCTGAACGAACTAATTTGGACCTATGGATTTCCTACTTTTGAGCTTCAAAGCGGCTATTGTGTTCAACGTTAGTTTATTTTCTGAAACCCCTTATTTTGGTGTTGTCAGGACCGCCATCAACGATTCGGGAAGTGTCATCCATTATGGTTGATTTCAATTTGGGCATAGGAGTGGGAACAATCTCTACATTGCCATCATCCATTGTCATATCATCGTCCATCAGATCATCTTATTTCGGCTTGAAATCCATAACATCAACCTCTGCGCCAACCATCAATGCAGGCGGGCAAGTTGTCTGAGCAGGCAAGGTTGCGTTGGAATTCTTTGGCTTGAAATATATCTCTCAGTTCACCAAGGGACCATCTCCTTTTTTGCTTCTAGGCGGAGGGAGATGAATAGTAAGAATATTCCCTGGAATACTGGAACCTCTGGCCATCATGCCCAAAGGTGTTTACTGTATCTGGACAAAATTGTTGTGGAACTACTGCCATAAGTTAACGAGAATTTCCGTTTGCTCCAGATGATCTTTGAAATGAAAATTGGGGAGGGATAATATAACCCTCCACAAATCTTGGTTTAATGCGTATCAATGGAAGATCTCCTCAAGCCTTTCGTTGATCAATGACAAACTGCAGGGTTCATGTGTAATGATTTGTTACCATTAAAGCTTAATAATTGCATATTTAGAAAAAAGTGCGAAGGTGGCGGTGACGACGAAGAGCGATTAAGAATTAAAGACTTCGTAAAGGTGCCAACCGAGCGACGCACGAAAGAGATTTCATCATGTTTGAAATGAATACTTGGAAAGGATAACACTCTTCTTCGCAAATCTTGGTTTAATTCGTATTAATGACAAATATTCTCTAGCCTTCCGGACATTAATGGAAATCTTAATGGTTGTTGCATGATGAGCTATTATCATTAAAGCTTAATTATTTCATATCTAGAAAGAAGTACGAAGGTGGTGGGGATGGAGAAGAGTGACTAAGGTTTGTACATTTCATCCACTCGCCAACCTGCAAAACAGATTCCAAGAAATGGTCAAGTATGGAAAGAGGTAAGACGGGCTTCAAAAGTAGGGTGACAAGATATACTCAGGAGACATGAGAGGTTGATGGTCAAATTGTATGTCACAATGATAGATTTTGTCCGTCAATTTGTATATCACAGAATTTTGGGTCTTGTTTGTATGTAGCACTGTTGAGCAAGCTTAGCCAGGAACCGACGATGCTAATAGTGGTCAAGTATGCAATGGACAAGCGGTTGGTTAGACTCGTGATATAAAAGCATTAGACATACTCAGAACAAAGAATATTGGCGGGCTTGAAAACAGGGCCACAAGCTCTACTCAGGAGACGTGAGGGTCCGATGGTCAAATTGCATCTACCCCAACTGCTGAATGAAAAATGCGTAACATGAAACAAGAGACAATTACGGATTTCGAGGGTCAATTTGTATATTGTGAAACTTCGAGTGTTGTATATAAAAGAACAAGACATTCGGAAAAAGGACACATTCAAAAAAAGGACCAAGTAAATAGAAAGTGAAAGCAAATGAGATGAAGGGGAATTTGTTTTCTAATTTTTAGATTGCGGAAGTTCGGGTGTTGTTTGCAGGGGACAGAACAATGGAAACGCAATGTCAAACCCGCCTATCCAGGAACCTGCGATCCAAAAAGTTTGTTCAATATGAAATGGGGAAGTCGTCGATTGGGTTGGTGATATAAAAGTAACAGTGGATATATGAAGATGTGAATCCGCCAAATCCCGCACCTAGACATTTTTTGAAAAACGAGTAAGTAACTAGAAAGGGAAAGAAGAGGGAAAAAAGAAAGGGGATGGCAATTTTCAGAAGTGGGAATTGGTGTAAGAAAGCCCCATCGATGGTATTAATAGTAAATATGAAGTGCATTAAACATGTGGAATTTGTTTGCTAATTTGTAGATCGTGGAAGTCCAGGTGTTGTTTGCAGGCGGTGAAACAATGGAAACGCAATGTTGAACCCGTCTATCGGGGAACCCGCCTATCCAGGAATTCACGATCCAAAAAGTTTGTTCAATATGAAATGGGGAAGCGTTCGATCGGGCTAGTGATATAAAAGTAACAGTGGAAATCTGAAGACGTGATTCTGCCAACTCCCACACCGAGACATTTTTCGAAAAACGAGTAAGTAACCAGAAAGGGAAAGCAAAGGGAAAAAAGAAAGGGGATGGCAATTTTCAGAAGCGGGAATTGGTGTAAGAAAGCACCATTGATGGTTTTAACAGTAACTATGAAGTGCATTAAACATGTGAACAAGTTTTTCAATCAAGGAATATATACAACGAGCCATGCTTATAGTTTCCAAGATCTGTTTGTATAAGAGAAGCGTCAAAAAGCTATAAGAAAATCAATTTTTGGATATTTAATTAAAGTTAATGTATTGTCAGCTTCACCGCAAGTATAACAACGACGAATTTTAATTTTAATGTCCTCTTGTTGATATGAGAGTTCCATTGGACTTTGCATAGTATATATTCCTTTATTTCAAGTTATTCCGGGAGATTAATTTTGCTAAGTTCATCGATCAAGGAAAAGTGCTAAAACGAGCCACATACGACATTTGTGTCACAGAGCTTATATTAAAAGGCAAAACATGTCCTCTATAATCTTTAAGATCATAGAAAAACTGCGAAGATCATGAATGTATTATTAATTTTCCAGAACAAAGCATACAAACAAGAACCAAATAAACATCAAATGTATTGAAAGTTGAGACACAAGGCAATGCACAAACACAGAAGGTGTCAAACCAGATTCCACAAGGTTCCATAGAGAAATACGCATCAACCTTTGCATCAAACAATTTGATATATAAAAAAAACACATCGTGGCATTGGTTTTCTCTTACATTTGGTATATGTTCCCACAAGAAAATAATCGGGGCCATGGGATATGAACAAAATTCGTCCAAACACAAGACAACACAAAACTAGCAGAGCTTCGCCACTGTACGCTAGCTATAACCAGACCTCAAAATGGGGAACTAGAAAGTTGTCGATTACTATTTTATCATTAAGCAAGATCACTATGGACATTTTCTTCTGATAGTTCCATGGTCTATCACTACCAGTTTTAACAATGCTAAATTTCCAATATTATTGAAAATGCCTAATGGTTCTGCCCAGAGGAGCAAGCTATTTCGACGATTCAAAGGATGGGCCCGAGTTATTTACAGTTGAATACTTTTTATGGGGTTTCCGCTCATTCTTCCCATTTCTGTACTGAACAATATTATGCATGTGTACATCACCAACAATTGCACCTACCTGTGTGCATTCCAATGCCCGAACTCCACAATCTCTATAGCGAGTTCTGAAAATCTCAAGCTCATGTTTTAATCCATGTTGAATCCTATTTTTTTTCAATTAGGGCATCGAGAAAATGCATATACCATACCATAAACGTATAGTTGGAGACCAACTTTTTTTTTAATTCGGGTACCCCCAAAAAATGTAGAAATCCTGCCATGGCTATATAGTTGGAAAACAATTGTCCAAATTGGGCACCCAAAAATGTGTAGACTCCTCCAAAAAAGCCACAACTAGCCACCATTCTTTTTTTAATTTGCACATCGCAACATATATGCAAAATTCTTATTGGGAGATGCAAAAAAACATCAAAATAACAACATTGATTGCATTTGTAGTTAGATTCTCCTTGTTGTTTCAAGTGCACAAGAAGAGACAAAATCTCTGGAAAAAGAATTTTATAGCTATATATGTAAACTCCGAAGAACTCGAGTCTGAAAAAACATTCATTTGGGTGTTGAAGAAAAATGACAGACACACATGAGATATTTTAGTTTCCTTCCAAAGGTTGATATGATTTTTATTTTTTTTCAACAGATATGCAATATTGCATTTTCCTCATTTAAGGTAAATTTTCTATGTATCCGAAATTCACTCAGCATGTAGACACTATTTTCTTTTTTTTGTAGGTATGCTTCATATGACAATTTTGCTAACCCAGGAAGCACATATTGTAACAAACATTGTCTAATTGTACAATGTATGGTTGTGTTGCCCTCATTTCGGATGGAAGCATTGAGGCAATGTCTATATATGTAAGGACATTTTTTACTGCATCACAAACAATCAATTGTATCATCACTTATGAAAGTAGAAGTAGAAACATGAGAGTTGCAGTTGGAACATACAGGATCAAAGGGGGTAGAGTACGCATTTGCTGCAACCAAAACACTTTCAACCTGGAAACCTGAGCATAGTAGTTAACATATTGAACAATATAATATACAATTGCACACACAAAAAAAAATCTGCAGAAATTTGGTGAAGGAAATTTGTATGAGCAAAGTGAGGATGAATCTCTAGATGTATACACACAACAGTTGTAGAGATAGTTAGTTTCTTGATATCATGTACTATGTCTGCTCGCAATTCTATTACAAATGTTGCTTGGGTTGTGTGAAAGATCCTTTCTTTAACATCTCTTTTCTTTGTTATATTTTTGTAGAGCATAAGTGGAAATTGCCCATTATGCAATTGTTGTTCCATTTATGAAAACAAATTTGAATAGGTGTCAAACAATTGTAGCTGCAACATGGAATAGTGCAATATTTGTGTAACTTAATAGAGATACATCGACATGGGAAAGTAAAGGACAAAACTGGATATGGAGAATGGTACCATTGCCTTGTCGTTGTTTGACTCTCTAGCTTTTATATGGAGAATGTGTTGCGAGCCAAGTTTTCTCGTGAGTGTGATAGATGCGCCAATGGTTCAGATTGGGTAAATGTCATTGCTCTGTGCAAGTTGGTTGATAGTTGTGTTCGAGACGAAACGATATTCTGAAAAAATAGTGGGATTTTTTTTCACAATATTTGTTTCGTTGAGCGATACAATCTGATCACAATCACCACGGTCATATACTTTTTTGGGCAATATATTAAAATTTGTAATGGATATCCCATTACCTGGCAATATCTTTTCTGTATGTTTTTGGACAAGTTGTGTGGGAATAGTCAATTTGACTGTCATCAAGGCCTCCTTATCTATCATGGCAGCATGCATAAGGAATCTAGTTTTGTTTGCCTTGTCCAAGTAGGTGCTATAGATGACCATTATGTCTCCGATGAAAAGTTGTCCAGTTCAGCGACTGTTCAAGCCCTCTATTGATAGTATTTTGGGTGTTACAACTTTAGACTTGGTGAGATTTTTTGAACAGGAAAAGTAATGTGAATGGTAGTGTGAATTATTTTTTTTGTTTTCTTTTTTCCTTGGCATAAATGTACAAGTAGACGCACAGCTTGGATGAACTATGGAACCAGAGTTTTGCAACCAGACCTCTTAGTCTGCGGAACCTACGTTATGTTTGGCATCTCGCTTGCACTTGTTGATACTTCTTATGAACTGCAAAGTATGTGTTGCAGTTGACATCAACATATTCATCGTGCCATAGATGAATAAATAGATGAGGATATTTGTTTGGTAAACATATGAGGAATATAATGTATGCATCTTTACCTTTGGCCTTGTCAGTCTACTGATGTTTGGGATGATTGAATGCTCATAGCCATGTCACTAGTCCAACTTTTTCTGATGCAAGCATGTGTAGATGAACATCAGAAGGACTAAATAAGCATATGCATTGTATATTGTTCATAATTGTTCTTAATGTCACATACAGGGTCGAAGGAGATGAAATATGAAATAAGGTGTCAAGGGATACTCAAGAAACATGAAGACCCAAGGGTTAAATTGTATGCCTTGAATTTTTTGACTGAAAAAATGTGTAACAGTAAGTAGGGTGTGATGGCGGGGTACGACAACTAATATGTATATCGTGTAAGCTATGAAGTCAGAGGTGCAATCTTGAACCCACCAGCCCGGGAAACCACCATCGACAAAGTGGGTACGTATGGAATAAGGTAGAAGCATGACCATAAATGTGAACCTGTGAGTCCGCCAACCTATGCACCAAGGCATTTTCGGAAAGACGACTAAGGAAAACAAGAGGGGAAAAAAAGGGATAACAGAAAATGGAAAAATTAGAAATGGGGAGGGCACAAAGGCCTATTGTTGCCAAATCATCGTTTTCTAGTCCAATATTATATGCCCCCACCCATTTTGTATGTTTAATTTACTAGCACAGTTGGTATGCCTTTTCGAAGATTGTACCACAGACCCCTCTGCTGTCGCATATAAAAATTCATCTTCTTGTCCAACCAATCTATTTCTTTCAAGCTAGCAACACCGAACATACAGTGGACATGAAGGCAAGTTAGTATGCAGAAAAACATGTAAAAGAAAGAAATACAGATCTATTTATTTCAATGTAGCAACAAAGAGAATACAATTCACATGAGAATAAGTAGAAATATATGTAGTATATACATACAAAAAAAAAGGGTGCAAAGCAATAGAACAAGTAGAACCAATACATAGACAATAAATGAAATACTAAACACTGGAATATGAAATAAGAGTACAGGTATGCATCTTTGTAACTCCTCTGCTACATTTGCGCCAAAGATTCCATCGTCCTCTTCAACCACTCAGTTTTCTTAAATGTAGCAATGCAGGAAAATACAATGGACATGAAGGAAGTTAGTATGCAGGAAGACATGTAAAGAAAAAATAAGCAGAGTTCAAATTTTTTCAATGTAGCGGTACATGAAATACAAAGGACATGAAGATCAATTATTATGTAGGAAGGTACGCAATATCTACATACAATAAACTAGGTGAACAAATATACAGATAATAAATGAAAATCAAAACAACGGAATATGAAATAATAATACACGCATGTACCTTTCTATCCCCTCATCCACCATTGCAGTTAAGAATCCTTCGTTTTCTCTAGCTATTCTGTTTGTTTGAATGTGGGAACGCACAAAATACAATGAACATGAGTGGAAGCTGGTATGCAGCGGAGAACAAGTAATATGTACATACAATAAATGAAAATCTACGAATAAAATAAAATATAGTTATAAACATGAACCTTTTCTTTTCTCCATCCATGGTTGTAAATATATAAAGTTTTTTCCTGCCCAAAATATATTACAAGACACAAAATATTAAGAAATTGCATGGCCATAGATAAATGATTTTGGTTTTCTGTGGCAAAGTATCCAAATATGCTTCCAGACATGGATATGTAGTTATGTAGTATCTTTGGTGTACATATCATATCTCAAGTACAAGACAAATTGTATCGTCATCACACCAGTTTGTGTAGAAGAGAAAGAGGTTGTATTGTGATATGGGCACATTTCACCATATATGGTTAATAA
>CBVK0102994227.1:0-10273 GCA_900067695.1 Picea abies | reverse complement strand
GCGCATTGTCGCTCGAAACTTTGGACAAGTGGGTTTTTACCCCTTCATTTACATAATATCCCCACTATACAAGAAATGTCGCTAACACCACTATTTCGGGGTAAAGAGATCATAGCACCTTCCTTTGAAGTAGGACCGTCTACTAAAACTCCCTCAGATTCCCTAAATAAATCTTTTGCTTGGTCGCGTGGTATTGGAATTGAGCTCTCCCCTCTCCAGACGAGGAGCGCTAGAAAAAAGAAGGATGGCTTTGTTACTCATCTTGCAGTCTCGGGAGTCCAAACACAAGACAGAAAGGCCCTTAGAGAATTGAAGGCCATTGCACGCTCCAAGTAATGATAGTGCTCTCTCTGAATATACGAGGGATCGGGGGCACCCTCAAGGCTGCTTCCTTCCGAAGACTTCTGGAGAACACCAATCCAAATGTCATCTTTCTACAAGAAACCCTATCAGCTGATCACTCTGCCAAAGATTTCCTTCATCTTTTCCATCCCCTTTGGGTCACAACTGCTTTAAGTTCTATCGGCAACTCGGGAGGCATGCTGGTGGCCTGGGATCCAGCGCTTTTCGACTTAAATCCCTTCTTAACCTGTGGAGGTATTTTGTGTATTGGCAGCTGTTTTGCTTCTAACCAGGACCTGGCGCTCCTAAATGTTTACGGTCCTTTCCATGACAGACCACAATTTTGGACTCTCCTTGCTAACAGGGGCATCCTCTCCCTCCCCAATCTTATCCTGGGAGGCAATCTCAACATCACCCTTTCATCAGAAAAACACTGGGGAACTGCATCTTTGTCAGGATCTGGTAATAATCTATACAGAGACCTCTTTAAGGATTTTAATATCATTGATATCTTGCCTATTAATCTCATCCCTACCTGGCGAAATGGGAGAAGGGGCTCGGAGGCCATTACAAGACGGCTCGACCGCTTCCTTATTTCCGAGGCTTTCTTCTCCTCATCTGTCTTCCCTTCCTCCAGAGTCGCACTTCCCTTCTTCTTTGACCATGTGCCCATCCTCCTCACTCTGAATCCCTCCATTCGACTCAAGCCTTTTCCTTTCAAATATAACCATCACTAGGCCGACTCCCCAGCCAACTCTTCCCTGGTACATACTGTCTGGAATGACCCGCGGTTCCTGATGGAATCAAATCCACAGTTGAGACTCGTTTGGAAATTAAAATTCCTAAAAGCGCATACTAAAATCTGGTCAAAACAAAAAAAGTTGGCGGAGGAGATCACTCTGAACAAGCTGGAGCTCGAGATCACGCATCTCATCACAAAAGCAACCTCTGCAGCCATGTCTTTGGAAGACGAGGCTTCCCTAAAAGCTTTGGAGGAGAATAGAAATGTTATTCTTCTGGAAGATGAAAAAAGTTGGCGGCTCCGAAGTCGGGTGACCTGGCTCAAATGGGGAGACACTAACTCTAAGTTTTTCCATAAAGTGGAAAATCTCAATAGGAACAAGAAGCTTATCTGGTCCATTGAAAGTGAAATTGAGGGGACCATCCGTGGACAGGAGGCACTCAAAAAGGAAGCGGCCTATTACTTCGAACAAATCTTCAAATCAAACTGCGAACTCAACATGCCGGCAAAAGTTTCAACCACCAGCCTTTTCACAAGTTTGGTCACTGCATTTGAAGCCTCTGATCTTTTTAATCTGGTCACATTGACAGAGCTCAAGAAGACTCTACTTCTCCTCAAAAAAGAGAAAAGTCCGGGCCCAGATGGCTGGACGACCGAATTCCTCACCCATTTTTTCGATCTTGTTGGATCGGATCTTCTTTTGATGGTTGAGGATGCGCGCATTAAAGGTAAAATCTCCAGTAGCCTCAACTCCACTTTCCTGGTTTTAATTCCTAAAAAAGACAACCCTTCCTCTTTCAACGATTTTAGATTGATCTCCCTTTGTAACTTAGTTTATAAGCTCATTTCAAAAGTCATCTCCACTCGGATTAAGCCAGTTTTGGAAAGGAGTCTCTCGTTTGAACAACTCGGGTTTCTAAAGGGAAGAAGGATCCATGATGCCATTGGGGTGGCCCATGAGTGCATACACAGCATCATTCATAAAAAACAAAAGGCGTTGGTCATGAAAATTGATCTCAAAAAGGCTTTTGACAGTATTGACTGGGATTTTCTAAAAAACAAAAGGCGTTGGTCATGAAAATTGATCTCAAAAAGGCTTTTGACAGTATTGACTGGGATTTTCTAAGACTCATCCTCCTCTCAGTTGGTTTTGGGATAAAGTTCACGGACTAGATCATGTCCTGTGTCACAAGTGCAAACCTTTCAGTTCTGATCAACGGGGAGGCGTCCAGATTTTTTAAAAGCAAAAGGGGGCTCCGCCAGGGAAGCCCACTTTCCCCCTACCTCTTTATCCTAGTTTTGGAAGGGCCGAGTCTTCTCCTCTCTAAAAACATTGCCGAGCATCGCATCACAGGTATTAAGGTCTCTAAACTCCTCAAGATCGTCCACCTTATGTTTGTGAATGATATTCTTTTATTATCAAAAGATGATGTAACGGAATGCACTGCACTTTTGGACATACTTCATCTTTTCTGTACTGCTTCGAGGCTGTCCATCAATCCCTCGAAGTCCACGGTCCACTATTGGGGCCTAAATGTGAATATGATCTATCTACTCTAAAAGGCTGCATTCCGTTCACCTTTTTTGATTTATCCTTAGGCTTCAGATATCTGGGGTACCATCTAAAACCGGGAGCCTCCTCGGCAACTGACTGGACTTGGCTGGTGTCCACTTTTGAATGGAAAATAGGATTCTGGTGCAACAAATGGTTGTCCCTAGGGGGACGCCTCATCCTGGTAAAATTGGTGTTACAAAGCCTGGTTGTTTATTGGATGTTACTGGAATGGATCCCCGCCAAAATCATTACACTGCTCCGCAGACTTTCATTCAACTTCCTCTAGAATGACCTAGCAGGGAATTGACGCTTTCACCTCTGCAGTTGGCAGACTCTCTCTAGGCCTAAGAGGGAAGGAGGATGGGGACTAAAGAATATCTTCATCTTCAACAAGGCGTTACTGGCATGTTCCTTTTGGAGAGCGATTTCCATTGATAATATTTGGCATCAGGTTATCAAGGACAAATATTTAGGTGCCAAACCTCTCTCCCTTTGGCTTCGAAAAACACATCTTATTCAGAGCTGGGCATCTCCCTTTTGGAAGGGACTGGTGTCTTCCTCCCAGGTGATCCTACACTGGCTTCGTTGGAGACCTGGATCGGGTAAAGAAATAAATCTGGGCAGAGACAAAATCATCGGTCTAGATGATCAATCGATACTTTCCTTGCAGCTCAGGTCACATCTGATGTCTCTCAATATTTTTTCTCTTGCACAATTAAAGAAAGAGACCCGAGCCTTCCCCCTTCCGGATCAATGGCTTCATAGTAGCCTTTTGGCCCTCGACAGACCCTTAGCAAAGGAGTTGGACTCTTTCACGGCTGCCTTAAAGTGCTTGGGCCTCTCCCTCTCAGACGCACGAGATACTCTTACCTGGGTAGGGGGCAATGGATCAGGGAATGTTGTAGCCAAGAATGTTTATGTTGCTCTCCTTCCGGATAGGGAGATCGATGCCCAGCCTATGTGGCTCCATCGATTATGGTCTTGGCAGCTTCCCTTAAAACTTAAATTATTTTTTTGGCTCTAAATCTCCAGTAGCCTCAACTCCACTTTCCTGGTTTTAATTCCTAAAAAAGACAACCCTTCCTCTTTCAATGATTTCAGACCGATCTCCCTTTGTAACTTAGTTTATAAGCTCATTTCAAAAGTCATATCCACTCGGATTAAGGCAGTTTTGGAAAGGAGTCTCTTGTTTGAATAGCTCAGGTTTCTAAAGGGAAGAAGGATCCATGATGCCATCGGGGTGGCCCATGAGTGCATACACAGCATCATTCATAAAAAACAAAAGGCGTTGGTCATTAAAATTGATCTCAAAAAGGCTTTTGACAGTATTGACTGGGATTTTCTAAGACTCATCCTCCTCTCGGTTGGTTTTGGGATAAAGTTCACGAACTGGATCATGTCATGTGTCACAAGTGCAAACATTTCAGTTCTGATCAACGGGGAGGCGTCCAGATTTTTTAAAAGCGAAAGGGGGCACCGCCAGGGTTGCCCACTTTCCCCCTACCTCTTTATCCTAGTTTTGGAAGGGCTGAGTCTTCTCCTCTCTAAAAACGTTGCCGAACATCGCATCACAGGTATTAAGGTCTCTAAACTCCTCAGGATCTTCCACCTTATGTTTGTGGATGATATTCTTTTATTTTCAAAAGCTGATGTAACGGAATGGACTGCACTTTTGGACATACTTCATCTTTTCTGTACTGCTTCGGGGCTGTCCATCAATCCCTTGAAGTCCACGGTCCACTATTGGGGCCTAACTGTGACCGATCTATCTACTCTAAAAGGCTGCATTCCCTTCTCCTTTTTTGATTTAACCTTAGGCTTCAGATATTTGGGGTACCATCTAAAACCGGGAGCCTCCTCGGCAACTAAATGGACTTGGCTGGTGTCCACTTTTGAACGGAAAATAGGATTATGGTGCAACAAATGGTTGTCCCTGGGGGGACGTCTCATCTTGGTAAAATCGGTGTTACAAAGCCTGGTTGTTTATTGGATGTTACTGGAACAGATCCCCGCCAAAATCATTACACTGCTCCGCAGACTTTCTTTCAACTTTCTGTGGAATGACCTAGCAGGGAATTGACGCTTTCACCTCTGCAGTTGGCATACTCTCTCTAGGCCTAAGAGGGAAGGAGGATGGGGACTAAAGAATCTCCTCATCTTCAACAAGGCATTACTAGCATGTTCCTTTTGGAGCGTGATTTCCATTGATAATATTTGGCATCGGGTTATCAAGGACAAATATTTAGGTGCCAAACCTCTCTCCTTTTGGCTTCGAAAAACACATCTTATCCAGAGCTGGGCTTCTCGCTTCTGGAAGGGACTGGTGTCTTCCTCCCAGGTGATCCTGCACTGGCTTCGTTGGAGACCTGGATCGAGTAAAGAAATAAATCTGGGCAGAGACAAACTCATCGGACTAGATGATCAATCGATACTTTCCTTGCAACTCAGGTCACATCTGATGTCTCTCAATATTTTTTCTCTTGCACAATTAAAGAAAGAGACGCGAGCCTTCCCCCTTCCCGATCAATGGCTTCATAGCAGCGTTTTGGCCCTCAGCAGACCCTTAGCAAAGGAGTTGGACTCTTTCACGGCTGCCTTAAAGTGCTCGGGCCTCTCCCTCTCAGACGCACGGGATACTCTTACCTGGGCAGGGGGCGATGGATCAGGGAATGTTGTAGCGAAGAATGTTTATGCCACTCTCCTTCCGGATAGGGAGATCGATGCCCAGCCTAAGTGGCTCCATCGGTTATGGTCTTGGCAGCTTCCCTTAAAACTTAAATTATTTTTTTGGCTCTGTATTAGAGATAAACTCCTCACCTGGGAGAACTTGCATAGAAAAGGTTGGCAAGGCCCTGGATTATGTGTTCTTTGTCGAAGTGCCTCGGAGGACACCCATCACTTGTTAATTCACTGTATTTTTGCTCAAAACATTTGGAAACACCCTTGCATCACTTCTACCTTCCTTTGCACTGGACCGGTGCCACCATTATTGAGTGTTTCTCCTCCTGGTCAACTGTCCAAGTTGTGCCTCCTACACTGGAAGTTCTCGTTAGCTGTCATATTTGGTTAGAGCGCAACAAGGCTCTCTTTGAGGATGCTTCTCCTTCCCTTCGAGCGGTCTGCCACAAAACACAAGCCTCTTTCCACTGGCACCAGCCTTCAGTCAAGGCACATCTTTACAAAGCGGTTGATTCTATCTTGCCGAAAGGCTACTCTGTGGATTATTTTGATGGAGCAGCACAGTCTTCTGGATCATGCTATGGTGCTAGAGGCACTTTCAAATTGCACCCGGAGAGGACTACAAAGTGGTTTCTAAGTTGTGGAAGGGGTACTAATACCAAAGCCGAGCTCCTAGGCTTATGGGCTACACTTACGCTGGCATCCTATTGGTCCCTAGATCACCTTCAGGTCATAGGCGACTCAAAAGTTATCATTGACTGGATTAATCGTAAGTGCAACCTCCAATCCATCCACATGGAAGGTTGGAAACTTAAAACGCAACATCTGGCTCTCTCCTTCACTGACATCTCCTTCCGCCATCTCCCCAGATCATTCAATTCTGAGGCAGATGCTCTCTCAAAGAGAGCTCTCAGTTAGGTGGTGGGTAGACTTTCTATTTATCACTGTGACAGAGGACAGGAGAGCCCGATTTCCTCCATCAATCTCTTCGAATTTTAAAACAAGTTCGTTGCACCGATATAAGGTCAGAGTGCCTCGGGGTCTGCTTGCACTTGTCTACTTGTTCGGCGATGGAAGCAGGCTCCATTTTCCATGGTGGCAGATCTACTTCTTTGGGCGATGGAGGCAGGTGTCTCTTGGTGTGGTTTCAGATCTCTTCATTGGGCGTTTGACTGTATAAGGAATGTAATTGAGATTTTTAGTTTTCTTTGTGATTGTAGTGATGATTCTGGACTCTGGTTCCCTGGCAACATTGTTTTTATTATTTTGCAAGTCCTGATCCGAGCTGGTTCTCGCTACCAAACCGGATTCTTGTTTGGTTTCTGAGTATTGTAAACGATTTTGTACCTTTTATAAAATTGAGTTAATTTCTCTTGGGAAAAAAAAAGTTATATAATGGAGAAAGTTGTTTTATCAGTCTCTCCCTACGGCAAGGGACTCTAGAAATTGCTTGGTGGTCAACTAATCATTGACCTCGTATTACTTGGTGCATTATGGGTATTAATTTATGCGTTCTGCTATGTGTTTTATGCAATTTTTTCAATCTTTTCTAATATCATTTATTAATTTTCTTTTTTCCAAATTAATTTTCTTTTTTAATTTAAAAAAAATATATATTACTAATTTTCCATTTGTCCATATCATATTGATGGGACTAAATAACCATGATGAAACTAAATATTATTTACATTTTTGTCATCGTTTAAAATTAGTTTAAAATTAATTTAAAAAATAGATAAAATTAGATTATATCATTGATCAAGTTTATGGGTTGATATGATGTGTAGTAGATGCGTGTATTCCAAAGGGTGAATGCGTGTCATGCATGTCTATTACTCACCTCCTTGCAATGGAACCACCTTGCTATGAAACCAAACTCTTCTCTTCTCTCCTTTTGGACCCCAACAAAACCTGCACAAAGTCCTCAAGCCTGTAGCGAGCCTAGGACCTTTGCAATTTTCATAGCTGCGGACATGATATTGAATTAGTCTTCTTCGTCTTTGTTGTTGTCTTCTTCTGCGGGTAAGATTTAGCTCCAATCGCTCATCTTATTCCAATGCCAACCTGCTTATTCTTTCCTTTCCTCGTCCTTCTGGTTGAGACAAGACCTTTTGAACGTAATTTCCACATCAGGCGAGCTCTGATCCTAGTTCTACTATGGCTCTTCGAGTTGCTAGGATTGGTATATACTATATAAGAGGAAAAATTCTAGGATTTTCGAGCATCGATGAGGGCATGGTGATGGAGATTGTTATACCCCATCTACGCCACCATAGTCGACCCGAAGAAGGGTGATCTGGGCACCATTTCTCCCATTGCCATCATATTCATCATGGGCGCCAACATCTTGGCTGCTGATCCTTTCTCCAATGGCTCCATGAACCTCTCCCTCTCCTTCGGGCATGTCATTGTGAGTGGATACTTCATCAGAAACTAGGTGTACTGGGTCAACCCTCTGATTGGAGGCAGCCTGGAAGGTCCTGTCTACGGTGGCATTTTCATTGGAAACAAATCTTATGTCCCCCTCCCCATTTCATAATTATGAGATGAGAGAAAATAAAGGTTGATTAATATAGGAATTAAAACTTCTGGCATAGACTAATCGAATATGGATCTTCAACCCTTCTAGCCATCATCGTAAACTAATTGAAACAACCAAGCCTTAGTTTAGTACCTTGTGCCCTCTTACACTGTTTGTATCGTAAACTAATTGAAACACCCAAGCCTTTGTTTCTTACCTTTTATTCTCCTACACAGTCTGTGTCATGGGGAAACTAGGGTTTTGTGAGTCCATCCTCTGTGTGAAAATCAGGGGTTCTTTCTCGAGCGTACGATCGGAAAGAAAAAAGAGGGACTAGGCCTTGAAGTAGCAAGTTTGCTGGGAAAAGCTCATTTTATTGCTAATGATTGCAAATGGAATCCATAGAACTCAACTTCTCATTTCATCCAGCCTTGCAGACAAGACCATTAGTCATACTCTATTTAGAATATTTGTTTTGTAGGAGCAAATGGATTCAAAATCTAGGTGGTTTTAGGCATAAATATGAAATTCTTACTACTTACCATAAATTTTCTAACATCATTTGGAGTTGACAATGCATTATGAGTACCTCAAATAAGCAGGATTAAAGGCAAAAAGACATTTTTGAGGAAGAGGGCCAAGAATTCTAACCTGGTCATCTCACTATGGAAAACGCTGGAGGTGTAAAGTTGAGAAGAAATGTTTGAAGAGGCTTTCAAACTCTCCCCGTTCTGGTATTTCAACCCTGTAGAAACCCAAGCCATTGGGAAAGAAGATCAAAATAGCAGTGAGGATGGCGATTTTTCTCACATGCAACTCGCCATAACCCTACCATTAGGGATGTCTAGCACTGTTATTACCATTTCTAGAACTGTTGTTTCAGCTATCTGTTAAATCGGTGGATCCATATCTCGATTAGCTATGGGTGAAATGGTAGCTGCTAGGTCTGGGATTGACTCTGCTATTGGCATTGGAGAGGATGTTGAAGCTAGTGATGAGACTGCATTTCGAGATCAATCTACTACTAAAGCTATAGTTGTGCACCTAGAGGACTCACAAGAAGATTGACCACACATGGCATTTGCAGCTAATTACCCACTCAACGTCTCACATCGTTCTATGGATAGTGCGTTGCATGTATCAAGATGTTAGTACTTTTAGCTAAGAAAAAATATTTATGTTTAAATTTAGACATACATTTTTTTTACACTTAGTCAAACAATTATGTTTAATGATTGATACTTAAAAACTCATTTCACGTCTCTAATTAATCCTCCTGCCATTAAAAAAATATGTATCGCCCAAAGTTGAACTAAAAAGGTTGTATAAGGAACCTTCCTGAAACATCAACATCGACGTCGCCCACATAAAAGGATCCAAAGTTTCTTCCTATCAAAAAATTCATGTAAGAGAAGCCACTGTCACCATCAACACCATTAAAAAAATATCATTGCAGAAATATCGTTGCAAATGTCATCGTTCCACAGTTGGAGACAATATTTTCATCAGTGTTATCGTTGTCTAAATCAATCATGTGAATTCTGTAAATTTGACAACACACACAACGATAGCCATCAAAATTCACAAGTGCAACCATGTGGAGCCGATTTAGTCTAACCATGTGGAGTCAACCATTTAGTATAGCATTCGAATGTGATCATCTTGGGCATTGACACATTGTTTTTCATAATAAGAATTATTTCACTGCCAACTTCCGTTTTCTAAATTTATAGGTCGCATTGATCTATCATAAAAGAACTAAGATATTTGTAGTCGTTTTATTTAGTTGAAAAATTCATTGTTAATACTATTTTACAATGAAATCAGAACACAAGAAAACCTGATTTATGTTCCTTCAAGTTCTGTTTTAAACTTTATTTTCATGAAGTTTTATAGTTCTCATAGTTTGAACTGGAAAATCGTTGGTTGTCTCCGATGTGAATATACAAAATTATATTGCATGCTTTGATTATAACAAGAAAAATTATTTGATCCAAAACATCAACCGGCTATCTTGATGTGCTCTTCTATATTGCTGGTGACAATGATAATTTTCATTTAATTCATCAGGGTTTTTAGTAACAAGAATATTACTGTTGTGTATTTATTAAAAATGGATCATCATCAACTCCATGATCCATCCCTGCATATGCATTAATGAATCATTAATGCAGTATACCTCCCTGATATCTACACAAATAGATTGATTGATATGTTCATAAATAACATTTAAGAATAGCCTTTCGTATGTTCCTTTCCCATTATCCCAACGTCACATGTGAAGGTAAATAATATAAAAAAATTATGCTGATCTCTAGTTTGTCCACAAAACAATATACAAATTCAAACATATCAACGTTTGTTAAAATATTTTTAAAGTTGGAAACCTTTTCGATACCATGAAATCCCAACCACTTCACTATCCAAATGATGA
>CBVK0102994211.1:0-15738 GCA_900067695.1 Picea abies | reverse complement strand
TCATGATTGGATGATCCATATGAGATGTTGTGGTTGTGTTATAATGGAGGTTTTATTATAATGATCTTATGAACATTTTTCAGTGTTTTAAACTTTAAGTTCAAGAAGTTCTTGTGAGTGAGTTTTTCTTCTCATAGTTGCTTGAAGGCCTGATGCTTATAGCATACCTATCCACCTTTCTCACTAAGTCTTCCTTCTATTCACATTTATCCTTAAACCACTGACTGAAGTTAATCAAAACCTCATTTTCTTATGTAGGCTAGCCCAGATTTCGGTGTTAAAACATTCTTAAGCTGAGTTTTGTCCATTTGAAATTCCATCATCAATTTACATTCACAAACCTTTTTGATGGGTATTGAGCTTATCCTCTTGAAATCTGAGGGAGATTATTAGTGCTAACATTATTGGTGTCGTTTCCAAGGACGAAGTTGTATATCTTCCCTGGGAGAACGACATTGAGAGGATCCATCTCTTGATGGTAGATAGGAGGAGGACACCAAATTGACTGCAATTTTCTACCTGGTGACTCCAACCTCATTACAAATGAATTTATTGACAACTCCACTGGTTTGAAATGGAAAATATTATTGCTTAGAGGTATGCATTTTTTGATTTCACAAACATATATGGTTTTCTAAATCCTAAGCCTGATAGAAGTGAATGGGAAGGTTGCCTTCCTAGATTTAGAAGAGAGGATTGGGAAGTGTTAGCTGAGTTTTTATTAGACTTTCATGAGTGCATGCTTGATATGAAAGTGGTACATGAAGATGTATTGATTAATTTTTTTATATATTCTTTGGATGGAGCAACTCGAGATTGGTGTAGGTCACTCCCAATTGCTTCTATTTCTACGCTGAACCAATTTCATGCATCCTTCCATTTGTTTTGTAAAGAGAAATTTTCAGTTGGCTTACTTTATCTAGAATGATGTCACGACTTTGATTTGTTTTGTAAAGGAGATGATAACCATGAAATTTCCTTGTGTGTTGAAGAGGATATTGCAGTAGATAAGACTATTCATGATAAGATCGATGTTGAACATTTACCTTCTATTATTATTTTTTATTATTATGGATCTAAAAATATGCTTCATCTAGATTCAAATCATGAAGATCATCTTTCTTTTAGTGAGATGGAACTTGAGAACAATAAAGCTAGTCAACAACAATTTTTAGTTTTACACATAGAGGAGATTAGAAACAATTATAAAACCAGGCATGTGCAGAAGAAATTCAATTTTCAGTTAGAACAACAAAAACAACAAGTATTTCTTCATGATTTTTTTGACCCTATTGTTGATTATATGGAGTCTTTGAGAAGTACAAATGTCAAATTATTATTGTCAAATGAAGGTTGGTTCTGTTGTCTTTCCGAACTACATTTTTGTATGCCATGGATTCTTCTATTTTTTTGATCCAGATCAAGAATTTTACTAGTTAGTTAGATATTTTCATGGCTTCATTGGAAGCATGATATTACTTGATCAAGAAGAAACACACTTGGTTAGACTAGGAGTAGGAGTGTGAAGAATAAGATCATTTTATGAGCATTTCATTTTATTTTGTTTTTTATATTGTAATAAGACTCCATAGCCCAATTGGTAACGCAACTGGAACTACTAGGTTCTTGGAGCCTCATATGGAGGTCTCCATCCCCTATGGAGCCAATGTTATCACATGAAGTTGTTAAGGGTCATATGTAGTTATTATTAATACCTAAGTATGCACCCCTGCCTTGTCTCTCTCTTTTCTGCATACCTTCCTTGAAGTTTTTCCTCTTTTGGTTTATAAAGTCGGTTTCCCTTTTGTTCAATAACTTGGCTTTCCTTAGTCTCTTGCTTGACTGATTTTTTGCACAAAGTTTTTCTAGTTTTAATGAAGGATAAACACATATCGTCATTTGGTTCGAATTTACTGGTCATCTTGTTTTCTAGTGATTGATGTCACATCAAGTCATCCAAGTCCTTTTTTTTCATATGAAATAACCATGATCACAAAACACAACATTCAAAGTAGTCCATTTCAGGTTTGAAATACAAGAAAGTGAACAAGTTCAATTTTAAACGGTGGAGATCCCATGTGAAATTCATATTAACAGCTCTCATGCATTCAGAGTTTCAAAGTCACAAATGGATTAACAGCCAAACAGAAGCCCTGAAGTGCCGAAGTCCTAAAGTAATGAGAGGTTGCCACATCAACTGAGAGAAAGTTACTTTTGGATTTTTCCATCCAAACATCCTGAAGTCCCGAAGTGTCGAAGTCCTGAAGTCCTGAAGTAACAAGAGGATGCCATATCAACCACAAGAAAATCACTTCAGGAGATACTCATGCCCGCATTAAAAAAACTATCGAAGCCCAAAGTGTCGAAGTAACGAGAGGCTTCCACGTCAATCGGGAGAAAAACACTTCGGGATATACTCATGACCGCGTTCAAAAAAATCCTTAAGCCCAAAGCGTCAAAGTATTGAGAGACTGCCATGTCAACTAGGAGAAAATCACTTCGGGGGATATTCATGCCTGCGTTCAAAATCTCTCGAAGCTCGAAGAACCGAAGTAACGAGAGGTTGCCACGTCAACCAGGAGAAAATTACTTCAAGATATTTCCATCCAAACATCCCGAAGTCCCAAAGAGCTGAAGTCCCGAAGTGACGTCAGGATGACATGTTGCTTCAGGCCCTACCACTCCACAGGTTTTTTTCAACTCAACACATGACACTCATCCATTAATAGATGTGACATCATATAGCGTTAGGCCACCACATCACTTCAGGCTTGTACCACTATGGGAGTTATTCATGCTTCACAATCCAAAAATCCTAAAGCCCGAAGTGCCAAAATGCTAAAGATACTTGACACTCATCCATAAAGACTTTTGGCGCTCATCCATGGAGACAAGTGGATTCCATCTAGCCCTAACCTGTGGCACTCATCCTAGGTCATTTGGTTGCGTCATTCACCCATTTCCACATGACACGTGTCACCCTTGTCATTTGGTTGCGTCATTCACCCATTTCCACATGACACGTGTCACCCTTCTTTCCATGACACGTTAGCACCATGATGTTAGGCCACCATGTCAGATTCAGGAGACCGTACTCCAGAAGGTATTCCTTCTCAACATTCAAATCTCTCGAACGCTAAAATTGGCTCCATATCTAAACATGGTTAAAATGATTATGGAGTTGGAAGACAAATAAATCTTAGTTGGGGTACTAAAATAACAAGGTTTCCCAGATCGCAGATTGCAACAAATTGACGATCACACTTCATTATGGGGATGAAACATTCTCGAATGTTAAAATTTTAGAGTGGTCCCACAATCGAAACCATGGTATAGAGAAAGAGGTACGTGGAAGTTGGTGGTTGATTGCGGGGGTCGGAGCGGTGTGGATCGAAACGCCCTTGACAACTTTCACAATCACGTTCTTATATAGGTTCCAATCTGAGAGAATCGCATGGAAACAAAAGAAGGGCATTCCTAGATAGCATATTACGACAATATCGATGGTCCTCAATGCGTTTCTCCACCCCGCGCCCCTTCGGAAATCTATCTTACCCATCCACCTCCGCATCCACTCACCTCATCTCCTTGTTCAACATTTTTCCCCACATCATCTTGTTCATAACCAATCATGTTTTTCCCATGACTGTTTGGCTGATAGTTGTTCTAGTAAAGAGCCCACGCTAAGTTAAGCTGACAAGTTACCAGTTCTATCATCCACTTTTAGTTACAAGGTAATTCACAGTAAGGTTATGCAAAGGTACAGATGGAAAAGGAACTAGTGCGAGAGAAGACTAAGAAGATCATGCACATTTAAATAACATGACACTAGAGGAGATGCGCCCAAGCAACAAGACATGTCGTTCATTTTCTGTTAGAGTGGTTGCCATTAAGCTCCTTGATTTTAGCAGTTTGTTAAATCTATTGGTATAGATGTTAGACTTGTATCTTTTTGAGGAGAATCCTAGGATAGGAAGGCCAGCTCATACCCATAGCTATTGTCTATTTTTTTTTATTATAAATACATGAGATGAATGATATGAGATGCTCAACTGGTTGAGCAGAGCTCCCTTTTGTAATATTTTGACTAAACAAAGTTGTTCTCTGGTTATGTATGAGACTTGAGACATTTTCATTAATAGAAGTTAGCTTCCTTTCATCATATTGTTTCCTCTGATTCTGAAATGTTCATGATTGGATGATCCATATGAGATGTTATGGTTGTGTTATAATGGAGGTTTTATTATAATGTTGCTATGAACATTTTTTAGTGTTTTAAACTTTAAGTTCAAGAAGTTCTTGTGACTGATTTTTTCTTCTCCTATCTACTTGAAGGCTTGATGCTTATAACATACCTATCCAACTTTCTCACTAAGTATTTCTCCTATTCACCTTTATCCTTAAACCACTGATTAATGTTAATCAAAAAATCATTTTCTTATGCATGCTAGTCCATATTTCTGTGTTAAAACATTCTTAAGATGATTTTTGTCCATTTGAACTTTCATCATCAATTTACATTCACAAACCTTTTTGATGGGTACTCGGATTATCCTCTTGCAATCTGAGGGTGATTCTCAGTGTTAACAGATTCATTTGTTAGAACTGACGAAAGGAAAGGAAAAGTGTGAAAAAGTGTGGTGTATCATAGGTAAGACGAAAGGCCATCGTAAAGACGAATGCCTAGCATTTGCACATTATATGGATACAAGGGTACCGAACACATTTTGATCCAGGTGGATATTGGTGGCCACCCACCTATTCCAACTGGCTCCTCTTGACAGTTTTTAGTTCAACACGTTCTTGTGTACTTATTTGTAATTGTGGATCCTACACTTTTGGGGTTGTCTAAATTCTTACACATATTCCAGGTGGATACTGGTGACCTCCCACCTAATCCAACTGGCTTATTTTGTATGTTTTCATGTCAACACATCTTGTTGTACTTCCATGGCCATTTTGGGGCCCTAAACAGTGTTTTTTTGGCTAACCATAGTCAAACTATAGACATAATTAGATTTTTATGGTGTAATGTGTATTTCTCGAAAATACCTTTCCAACGGGCTATCACGCACCTAAAACGAAGGTCGTATGAAAATTTACGACCCCGGGAAGTTGAGGTACCAACTTACCCATAGGTGGCCACATAACTTTTGATGTTTCATCTCCTAGGGTTAGGTTTTTGGATGTCTACGGTTTTGGCATTCATGAGTAATGTTAAAAGGGAATATGGAGCCTCATTGTAATCATTTTTCTCAGATGGATGCGTGTAACAGCCACCTCTCTTCTCAGAGATAGCTACCACCATTCGAGAAAGTGTTTTAGTTCTGCAGTTTTATAGTTTCAACCTATTTCATTTATTCATTTCAACCTATTTCATTTATTCAATAGAAGATATTGTTCACTGGATATATATATTGTTCTTCATATCTCTGTGTTTATCGTATTCAATTTTTTAATTAGTTTGTTTTGCTACTAAATATGGATCATGTATTTTCTATGGGAACATGGTGGTAGCCATACTTCAGATGAATCTTACTGAAGTATTTGGCCCCCTTAAGCTGATCAAGAAGATCGTCGATTCTAGGAATCAGGTATCGGTTCCTGACTGTGATTTTATTTAGGGCCCAATTATCAATGTAGATTCACCAGGTCTTGTCTTTCTTCTACACCAGCATGATTTGGCTCCCACAAGGCGATAATTTGGGATGGATGTGCCCCTTATGGAGCAGTTCTTGGATATGTCACTTGATCTCCTCATTCTCTAACAAAGAGTGGTGATAGACTGGCCCATTGGGAAGCAGTGCACCGGGGGTCATATCGATGGGGTGTTTCACCTAGTAGTGCATAGGTACCCCTGTACGTGAGGAGAAGATATCTGAGTATTCTTCCACTACCTTATCTACTTGCTTCTGATGTGTGGAGAGGTCGACCGCAAAGACCCTAGATGTAGCTTTGATCTTTTACTTATTCTAAGAGTGAATCACGAAGAAGAAAAACTTCCCCATCTGAGAGATGACCTTCTTACATTGCTTAGCAAAGATAAAGGAAATAGCACTAGGTGGGACTGCCTCGGTATCCTGTACAATTTCCTATTCAAAGTAATATAAACACTATGAGACCTAGAATCATATATAGCATGACATTTCCATAAATAAGGTTGGCCCAAAAGAACATGACAAACTTCAAGAGGAGCAACATCACACAATACCTCATCTTTGAAGGGCTTGATGTCATACGATAGTCGACACTGTTGGTTGACATAGAGATCACTTCCTTGGTAGAGCCATCCAATGGTGTAGGGTTGTGGGTGCGATGTTGTTAGCAGGGCCAGTCGCTTGAAGACCTATGCTAATATGAGTTTCTTTTGGCTACCACTATCAATGATGAAGTGCAGTGGCATGACTTTTACCCACATCTGTGGATGGAAGAGGCGCTCTCCCTCTTCTGGCTCGTCTGGTTCACCAAGATGGAGCTTGGTGGTAGCAACGGTGGCATTGGGTTCCACATCAATAATTTGTCTTCCCCTTTCTGGTTCTGGCTTAGATTCAAAATCCACATCTGATTCAAAGGATTTTACTTCGGCCACCAGCGATTTCTTTGAGCGATAGTCAGCAATGTTATGCCAAGGGCTCTTATGGAAGTCACACCACTTCCCAGTATGAAGTTGAGGTACCAACTTACCCATAAGGGCCCACATGACTTTTGGTGTTTCACCTCCTATGGTTAGGTTTTTGGCATTCATGAGTAATATCAGAAAGGCCTTTGGAGCCTCGTTGTAATCATTCTGCTTAGACGGATGTGCGTAGCAGCGACGTCGCTTCTCAGAGATAGCTACCACCATTCGAGTAAGTGTTTCAGTTCTACAGTTTTATAGTTTCAGCCTATTTCATTTATTCAATAAAAGATATTGTTCAATGGATATCTATGTTATTCTTCATATCTCTATGTTTGTTGGATTCAATCTATTAATCAGTTCATTCCTCTCAAATATGGATCACATTGACAGGAGGAGTGGGGTATTGTGAAATATACAAGACATGGGGACAACATCTGACTGCTTGTCCATTATTGCAAAAGTACCAGAGTACACCCATGAATTTTTTCTATAATTTTTGCAATTTAGTAGGACATGATGAGAAGGATTTCCAAGCATTTGACTTAATGAGAGAGCACACCTCAGATGCATACATAATTCAAGAAGAAAATGTTGCATCAGAAGGAGGGGTTCCAAAGTATAATACTTCGAGAGGATTTAATCAGGGTGGAAGCGGAGGATTCAATAGAGGTCAAGGATGAGGAGGATTTGGTAGAGGAGGAAGAAGACTAGTCATTTTTTATAACTACAATCAACTGGGACATTTGGAGAGAGACCACCCAAATCCTTGCATGAGATGAACATATCGCAGAGCCTTAAATTGTGCGATGGAAGATCACCCTCAATTGATAATGAAATGTAGCCTAGAGGGAAAAAAAACTAGAATATACATATGATAACAACAGAACAATGCGACAATCAATCCAAACTAGCAATGATTATGCGTGGAGAGGATAGAATAGGATCAGAGGCGACGGAAAAGGGAAATGGGATCGAGTAGTGGATAAGGAAATAAACAAGGCCAGCACCAGCATTTGACCCAAAGAAAGAGAAACAAACACATCAACAACCCAGAAAGGAGATATTAGGTTTGGACTGTATATAATCAACATCAACTGTGCCACTAGTATATGATATGCCATTAGTTTATGACTGCACTATTCCAGAAAGATCAGACGAGAAGGTAAACACTTTGAAATATTTTCTAAAGATATTTTTAGAATTGATAAAGGATGAGACAACGTTGAATATATTGTGTAGTGATGATTGATCGGTGCACCCATTATAGATAAGTATCAATAGTACAGAGAGCAGTAAACCAAGTAAACCAAGAAGAATACACACAGGGAATTCATCCTGAATGCACAGATAGGAGATTATGGCATTGACAACATCACTTTAGACTTGGGATCTAATCTAAATGTTCTTTTGAAGTATACGTGGGAATTGATGGGGAATCCTAAGTTAATTTGGTCATCCATTCAGTTGATATCGAAAAACCAACATAAGATATTACCGATTGGAAGATGGTTAGGAGTAATTGTAAACATAGATGGAGTGCATAGTGTCCCTGATTTTGAGGTCATTGAGATCGTGGACAACAGTCAGTCGTATCTAGATTTGCTTGGACTGGATTGGACTTTGACAGTCAAATGATTATTAACTTTAAGAAGAGGGAAATCATTTTTGAAGTGAGAGACTTGAAGCTCAATACAACATTAGATCCTATAGAAGAAAGAGGGTATGTAGAACCTACAAGACAAGAAATCGATAACTTTTATAACATGACCATGAGGATGAGTGAATACGTCAATCCTATTTCCAATGGCGTACTTAGTTGGAGAAGCATCAAATCTTGCACATTAGATTTAAAGGAAGGACTCAAACATTAGAAGCACATGATGCATGAAGTATCGACTAGAAGATGTGCCTGCATTACCCGCTCTATGCGTTGGTTCAGAACAAAGGTATGTGATGCACCAAGGTTGGACAAACTAACTAATGTAGGATATTTTGTAAGAGAATTTGAGTTGTAGATACTCAAAAATAAAATATTGTTTGCATTAGATGTTGCACTTAGATAAACCTCGATGAGATGGTGGGAAAATCCTAATGAAGGAATAATATATTGGCAACAATGTAGAAGGCTGTTGAAAATAATATTTTGAACTGAAGGTGAAGAAATTGCATAGAAGTATACAAGGTTAAGTTGTCCAATGGATCATATTACGCAGTGTATTACAACTTGGAGTCAGGTTCCTAAGAAGGAATGGACACACAGGTTTATACACACACTTGATATGGTTCCCAAGAAATTGAGGTGAAAAGAAGGACAATAGCTTGGGAGGAGCTAACCTAGAATTTCAATGCCACATTTTGTTTTGAAGTCGATTCACTTTTAGTAGATGCAACTCTGAGAGTTATGAAAAGTAATATTTTTATAGTAGAACACCATATAGAAATAATACCTATGTGTAGTGTGCACACAACCTCTACGACAGTTCATGAAATATTGGAGTGTTACAATGTTGCTAGATAAGACCAAGAGGAAGAAGATCCAAGATATGTGCAAGTACCAGAAACTAAAGGGGAGCTCATAGTAGAAGTTCTGGAGCTTGAATCAGTTGTGTATGATAATCCATTAAGAGTGTGAAAAGTGAATATTAGCATGAAAGAAAATCCTAAGTTCTTGGATACTGGAGACTATTGGAATGATGCAACTATTGAAAATATTGCATATTTATTGTGTGAGTACCAAGATCTGTTTTCTAATACATTTTCATAGATGAAAGGGATTGTTGGGGAATTAGGCGAAACGAAGACCCTGTTAAAGCTAGACGCTAAGGTATTAAGACAGAGACCTTACAGATTGAATCCAAAGTACAAGGAGAAAGTGAAAGCAAATATAGACATAATTTTAGAGGTTGGTATCTTTGATCCCATTGTAGATTCAGAATGGATAAGTCCTATGGTAGTTCAAGATAAGAAAATAGGGGGGATTATAATTTGTGTATACCTAAGGAAACTAAAGGATGCTTGTTTACATGACCCTTTTTCAACCCCCTTTACAGATGAAGTATTGGAGAATGTAGGAGGGTAGGATGCTTACTCATTTATTGATGTATTTTCAGGGTATCATCAGATTAGGATTGCGCCAGAAGACAGACACAAGAAAAAAAATTGTGACAAAATGGGGAAGCTACCATTACCCAATGATCTTGTTTGGGTTAAAGAATGCACCTACTGTGTTTTCTACAGTAGTTGTTTCCACCTTCAAGGAATTTATTCATAATTTTATTGAAGTGTACTTAGATGATTGGACTCTGTTCAACTTATTGAAAGACCATATAGAAACTCTATGTTTGATGCTCGATAGATGTAGACAATATCAAATATCATTAAATTTGAAGAATTGTATTTTCTACAAACCTTTTGGGATTTTGTTAAGCCATGTGGTATGCAATAAAGGTTAATTGGCTGATCCTACAAAGATAGCGATGATTATTGATTTTCCACCGCCAACATTAGTAAGACATTTGAGAACAATGTTGGGCCATATAGGATATTATAGGAAGTTTATTAAAGGGTATGCACAGATTACAACCCCGATGGAACAACTGTTAAAGAAATAAGCTAAGTTAAAGTGGACTGAAGAATGTCGGCAGGGTCTGGATACGTTTAAGAAAAAGTTAGTTACTGCACCCATTCTAGTGTTACAGGTTTGGAAGAAAGATTTTTAGTTCATGTGGATGCATTGTCTATATCTCTCAACATAGTATTAGCTCAATCAGGAGAGGAAGAGTTATACCATCTGATTTCATTTGCTAGTAGGAAGCCGACGATTTCCAAGAAGAATTACACGACGACAAAATGTGAAGGTTTAGAAATGGTGTATGCCTTACATAAGTTTAGACATTACCTATTGGGGCCCCACTTTAAGATGTATGCATTCCACTCTGCACTGTGATACCTAGTAAACAAGCCAGTGTTGGGGGAGAATATGCATATGGTCACTGTTGTGATTAAATAAAGAATAAAATGGCATTTGTGATTAATAAAAGGTGAAAAAATAATTAAGAGATAAGTTAGCCATTCAAAATGAAAAACAATGAAAAGGTAAAAATGAATTAATAATTTAATAAAATAAGTAAAATAAGATAATGATAAGCTTTGATTATCCAAACCAAGGAGAAAATTGTTGTGTAGATTAATACATAAATATATAATAATAATATTATATATTATTATAATATGATAATGTGGAATAATAAAAAATGACTATAATGAAGTTTGGTTAAAAATGAATATGATGTAGATTGATAATGGAGGCCAAAAGATAATGATGGTAAGATTATACTATCATATATTAATATAATATAATCTAATCTAGGATATAAAGATGAATAAAATACATAAAAGTAAAAATTAGAGTAAACTTAGAGAAACTAAAGAGAGTAGAGAAGGCTTTCACGAGATGGGAAAATTGAAATGGGAGAATCCTAGAGAATGCTAGATGAGATTGGCTTAGTCATACTAGGAAAGGAAATGTTGTGTAAATTAGTACATAAAGATACAATAAATATATTATATATATATAATATGATAATAACTATAATGAAGTTAATGTAACGATGAATATGATAGTGTAGATTAATAATATTGGTAAGTTAATAGTATACTATAATATATTAATATAATATAATAAATACAATAAGAATGCAATAAAAAGGATGAAGGATATAAAATGTAAAGACTTAGAGAAACTAAAAAGATCAGAGGTAAAAATAATAAATGGGGAAAGGGGGCGAATGGAGAAAGTGCGGGAAAGGAAAAACCAAAACACAGGTCTACTGATCAAGGTGGTGAATAGTGGGTTTCCAATATTGGCTAAGTTTGTAGGGCCATCTTCACGATTAAAATTATTAGGATGTTTTCCTATTTCAGAAACTTCTCGAATAAGCCAAGTGGAGTAGGAAGGGGTTGAGGCTAGAATTTTAGTTTGGTCAAAGAAAATGAGTTGTTCAGATTTGAAGGAATGTTTGAAGACAGTTGATTTGGAGGTTCGGTTATGGCTCATATTGGCTATATGTTCTTTGAGATGATATTTGAAGGATCTACCACTTTGACCTATCTAATGTTTTCCATAGGATCAAGGGATAGGCTTGGGGTAATCTCGATGAGAATAGGGATGGTGAGGGGGTCATAGATAATGGGATTTAGTGGGTTGTTAGGCTCGAGAGAGGAGACACAAGAAGTAGATATTGAAGATGATTTAAAGGGAGAGGAAAAGGCGTTTGGTGCTAAAATAGGGTTGTGTTTGGGCAAGGGAAGGGCAACTTGGGAACATGCCCAAGGACTAGACTCATCTACCCTCGGCAACATCAATGCGTCATAGAGGTTGGATGACCCCATCGACACTCACGAAGATCAACACAAATATCACAGAAGGCAAAGGGCATGCACCCAAGGATGGGGCGCATCGGTCCCATAGACGAACGGTTAATGGGTACGCAGACTTTGGATGTTCCCACCGGGTCCACAAAATGGTGTGACGAGTAGGTTGAGTGTGGGTTTGTAAAGGGGCATGACACCCCCAAGTGGGTTTGTGAAGGGGCATGGCACCCCCAAGAGACATGTTTCATACAAGTGACCCTTGGAGCTCCTACAAGAGAAAGGGTTCACAACCAAGAGGAGGCATAAGGCATTTTTGGAAAGAGATAGAGAGAAATTTTGAGGCAAGTCTACGATAACAAACTGAGGCAGAGTTTCCAAGATGGAGGAAAAGCAGCCAAGAGTTGGATGTTTTGGAGGTTTTTGGGAAGTCTGAAAACACAGGTCTATGGAGGCATGTGTGAAGCAGAACCGAAATATGTGTTATCTTGGTGAAAGTTTTCATAAATGAAATGACAACAAGTCTATGGTTGTGGACATGTATGAGATGCATTGCAAGAATTTGTGAAGATGGTTGCAACAGAGACTCTTGCGGTGACAAATATGTTCTTGAGTGTCTTGGTGAGGTGAGGTGAGTCATGTGACTTTTCCCTATTGTAAACCGAGCCGATAGTGCTCATTGTAACTATTTTGCAATAACAAACACTTTGCCAGGTGTTAGGCATGGTTTGTGCTACTTGAATTGTTTATTTTTTTGTCTTCATTTTTTTTTTCAATTGTTATCTTATTCATGGATGCATGCTTAAAAAATACATAGTGTTAAACTGTGTTAACGATTGTCTAAGTAAGAAAGAGTTGCACTAGAGTAGGAGTGTGACTCATCTGTAGCCTAGAACATAGTATGGGTATGCTCTAGGTGAAGAGGTGTAGTTTGGATGAAGTATTCTTGGTGTGCCAAGAAACCAAGTAAGAACCATCACGCTATCGCATGCCCTCAAGATATGAACGATCAAAAAATCTGTTCCGGTGTCCTATGGGTTCATGATAGGATCTAATATAAGTATATGCAGCACAATCTACATTTGCAATTATCGAGCAAGTCAAGTTTGGTGGCAGTTAAATCCAAGGAATGTCAATATGCACAAAAAAAACAACACATTTAATATTGTATATACTGAGATATATAACATTTAATTAAAACAACTTTAAATTTAAAATATCCATTTATGTAGATATTTAAAATCCCACTTTGATGTTTGCCACTTTAAAATATAACCACAATAATGTAAATTCAGATTCATACTTCTACCAATATCAAAAAACAATACCATACTTATGATCTCACTTATATGTTAGGAAAAAACACCTAATGCATTTAATGAGTGTTAGGAAATAATATTTCGATGTGGAAAAGGTATTAAAACATTTTATGTTTTAATGAAGACATGAAATTGGAATTTTATCCCACTTATACTATATGGGTTATTGTCCCTTTTAATTATGACATGAAAGGGGGATTTAATCCATTTATATTTTTGTGAAGAGTTTTAAGAACCAAATATCAAAATAGCATAAAAAAACTCAGAATAATTACTCAACGCCTTAACAAAGAGAGAATTTCATATACTAAACCTCTTAGAGGGGGCAACCTCCTTATACACCACATAAATTTACAAATATAAGATGATTCCAAATGAAAAGGTCTCCTTTGTATATATAGGAGACTAGGAGGTACAATTACAACTAATGGACCCAAGCCAACATAAATAAAATAACAATAAGCCAACATAAATAAAATAACAATACTAATGTAATATGCCCCAATTAAGAGGTAATGTGCCACTATTTAGGGCTTAACATGCCCCTCCCCTTCAGACAAGTGTTGTCCGCAACACTTGAGTAATTATGGATGCTTATGTATAAAAGAATCATCTTCCCAAGTGGAATCTTCAACATGTGTTTTCCTCCACTTAATGAGATACTCTGAAATGGATATATTCCTCAACTAGCAAGTTCTTGTGTCAATGATAGCTTCAGGCTCCAATATGATTTTTCCTTCCTCGTCAAGTTATGGAAATATAGTTTGAATTCATATCTTGTCACCTATAACCTTATTTAAGAATGAAACATGCAAAAATGGGTGTATTCATGATCCAAAATTGGATCCAGGAGCTTGATGGGGCTCAAAAAGGCCTAAAAATCAAAGTTCTCATAATGGATTCAAAACAGACATGCGTGTAGGCCTCATTGATACAAACCCAATGTAAATTGAATGGGATCAAACATACGTTGTATTATCAAGTTATGGTGATCTTTTCATTTGGCCAAACAGGCAAAAAAATGATGATTGTACATTCCATACAGTCTGTACACTGCCACATGGAAGATGACTATACAGGTCGTATAGTCGTACAATTGATGTAGAAGACACAGTTGGAGATGATGTGGTAGGGTCCTACAACTGACGTGGCAGGGTCCATACAACTAATGTGGCAACGTCCATATAGCTACCGTGGCAGGCTGACTGGGCGTACAGACTGATGATGTGGAATGTACAATTGGAACAATCCAGGAGTGACACATGTCACCCTTGCAGTGATGCATGTGGTACGTCTATACAGATGATTTGGAAAACACGTGGTAGGTACAATGGTTGAAAGCTCAAAATATTGGTGGACGAATGGGCGTTTAACACTTGACATCAGATTTGGACGAGTGGTGAGGTGTCACGTGGCCCAGACATGTGTTTCCACATGGCACCCATTCGTTGGCTGTTGCGTTTGGTAAAAGCTTGTTTGTATTTTATGGGATTTGAACCATGGATCTGCCTGGGCGCCAAGATCTCGCATAGGCTCGGCTACCAGCCCGCCTAGTAGTTGTGACTTAACCATATGTGGCATTATATCTATTTAAAGTTTCATATGGATTGAATTAAGTGCATAAAGGGTTGGGGCTTGGCCCCAACCCTTGGTCTAAACTCTCCACACGACCCTCACTCTAGCAATCCAAGTGCTATGCTCTCCATGATAAGGACTTGGTATGGGGGCTACAAAATAACACCCTCCACCATGGGACTCAGGACTATGACCAACGACTAGGCACGTCGATCAGGCCCTAGTCCTATTATGATTCTATCCTTTACGCCATGCGACCAGAGATTGTAGGAAAGGGGCCAACGCGCAGCCCCTAGGGGGCTGGTGCTTGGCCATATTAAACAATATGACCCTATATAAAGTGTGCATGCCCAGGCCAGAGGGGATTAGCACATTATATTTGCAAAAAGTGTTTTTTCAACTATACTATAGTGATTTTTATGGATTTTAGGCCTGTTTTTAGATATTTTTGGCCAATACTGGGGGATATTGGGCCCTTTTTGAGGCCAGATATTAGGGGGAAGTTGGGAGATGGTTACCAACTTTAGATCTATATATACCATGGCTTCTTGAGGCCATGAGAGGAAATTTATAGTAGGTTTATCCTGAATATTTTCCAAGCCAAAGCCATTTTTATGTAGGGAACCTATTGAGGAGCGCACCTTTGCGGGCCATTTATGGGAGCTCTGGTCATCCGATTTCAATGTCGTTTCTTCTGTTGGGTTCTAGAGATCTGGTAGAACAACACCAAAACAATTTTGTAAACTTTTGGCACTATTTTTTATGTATTTTTAAATCTTTGAACATAAATGAGCAAGCCTCACCCATTGAGACAAAGGCCCGGAGACGTAGGCGAGATTTCCGAACTCCGTTATC
>CBVK0102994196.1:0-14911 GCA_900067695.1 Picea abies | reverse complement strand
ATACCTATATTCCTCTATAGTTTTAAAAAAAACCCTCACCCCCTTAATATATGCCAATATATTACATAACCAGTTAATTGATTTTTCCTCCCCAAATATGAATGAATGTGATATCATATTGGTTTTCGGGTGAAGCCCCAATGATCTATCCTCACCCAATTATCTAAACGAATACTTAACACCTTAAAATTATGAATGGATGTGATATCATATTGGTTTTCGGGTGAAGCCCCAATGATATATACTCACCCAATTATCTAAACGAATATTAAACACCTTAGAATTGTTAATTGTTCATTTTTTTTTGAAAATGGGATTCATAATTATAATAAAAGGCAAGGATATATGGGAACGAATGCTTATAAAATCTTATATATTTATTTCACAATGTACCTAAAGGTTATGGTGGTCATAACTTCTGCAAACTAGTAGTTTAGTAATTTAGAATAGGGACTAGCTACTTTGTAAAAGAAATATACAATGATACAAAAGACTATTGTGAATAATATGGTATGATAAAGTAATTCTTTTAAATGATAAAAAACATTAAAAAACACTATTGTGAATAATAAGGTATGATAAAGTAACCTTTTAAATGATAAAAAACACTATTGTGAATAATACGGCATAATAAAGTAATCATTTAGATGATATGGTATGATAAGGAAAAAGCGACTTAGGTAAATTATTTATCAATCATTTACATTTTAGTTTTCCAAATTGCTGTGCATAATTATTCTTATTCAATCCCTACATAATAAGCTAACAAGTAAAGAAAGAAATATATGTGTACAATTACCTTTGTTAATTCCAAGAACTTGGATTATGATACGATTTCTCATCGTGCCACGTGTCATAGAAAATAGGTTTGACAACGAATCCAAATATTTTACAGTGTTTTTTTTCACTCAATTGTTTGGAGAAATTTACCTCCAAATAAAGACATCTACGCAAGAAATTTATAACATAAGAGATGGTGTCACGGTGATTAAGTGGAGGTATGTGGTGTAATATGTATGTATATGAAAGAGGAAATCGACACCTTATTCTAACGGGACTTTCACAATATTGTTCTCGACCTTTATCCTCTTTTTCAATAGTTGTGATTGTGTTATAACTAATAACTATCACAAATCAATATTATGGAGAATTAATAGTTTCAATCATGTAATTGCCTCTAAAAACAAATAGGAACATTTATTGAGGGAGGAAACAAGTGCATCTATGAGAATTTTCAATTAATAGTGATATAACGCAACTTTTATCTCTTGCTTCGTTGAACATAAATTTCCATTATGTTTTATATGCATTTTTTGTTCTATATGTTGTAGAAATTGAATAATCATTAGAATCATTCAAATATATTTCATATAATTAAAGGATAGCTGAGAGTAACAAAGTAGGTCACCTCATCTTGTAATTCTTGATAAACACAAATGTGGATCGAACTTCCCATCATGAGATCTTCAATCTATTTTTTTTAGTTTACCGGGCAATATTGAGGAACATGAGGACAGAGAACTGACCTTCCTAGGTTTCATTCTGTCCTTACTTGTCGACAATTTGTGATCCCCTATAGATTTATATCTCAACCATGCGCCTATTAGCATGTGGCATGGTATTCATCCAACCAGGCCTAGAATTTCAAATCCTCCTTACCTTTCAAAAAATATGATGATGGTAACAAGATTTTAGAGCCTTTCATTTTAATATTTATGTAATATCATTTTGAGTTCTATGAAAATATTTCAATTTTTTTTTATCACAGTGACAAGATTTTAGAGTATTTCATTTTAAGATTTATGTAATATCATTTTATGTTCTATGAAAATTTATTCAGTTTTCTTTTTTTTCGTTCATATATGTAAATTTTGCTTATCTCAATAGATTTGAACTTTATAGGTGTTTGATAAATCAGATATTTAAATGAATCTATGTGCACTACAAAGAGAACACCTTCCAGTGCAGGTTTGTGTTGATGTTTTTAGTGTTACAAAATGAAATAAATGATTATGCTAAGATTTCTTTATATGATTATGCAATGAATGAAATATCTTTGAACAAAGCTTGTATATAGAAATGTACAACCCTCATGTACAATTATACAAATATGCATCATATCATTTGAAGAAAAGAATGATAACATGTGATAGCAAAGAGTTATTTCAATAAGGTTTTAGAGTCTCCGTTCAACATACATTTTACCTTTCATGTAAAATAAATGAACCTGGAATCTACTATGACTTTTGGAAGATTAAAAAAAAATGGGCATGTACTCAAAGAACTTTAAATGAGTATTTCTTTGGAATTCAAAAGAGTTTTCATATACAATACACTTGAAATCACATTATTTCCATCAAAGTCTGAGAAATCACTAATGTAGTGTCCTGAAATAGTTATTTGCAAAACAAATTTATAACAATGTCCTAGATATGACAAGTTTAATAATGTTCGAAACAGGAGGGATAAAACAACCTCTACAAAATTTCAATGACAACTAATTAACTGAATGAAATATAAATTTCATTTTTACAAGGGATGTTGCTCCTCTGAACCTGAAATATTACAAGATGACTAGAAAATTAGACGAAGAACTGCTCAGACCCAAATCTTTTTGTTTCTCAGACAATACATGAAATATTTGACGGAAGGAAACGAAGAAGAAGAAAATATAAGGAGAGAAAAGTTTAAGGAGACCAATTAATAGAATATTGGAAATATAGAACTTCTATTTATGAAGACTCTTCACCATTGTGAAAACCTCTGACTATCGACCCCCTGATGATGCCTTCTCTTTCCTTTTTAAAATTTTCTCTCAAAACTTCCTAAATTAGTTAGGAAAAACTTCTGAAGTAGTTTCCACACGATTCCTTCTAGGACTAGCCACTTTATTTAATATTTTACTGAACTCTCATTAATGACTTTATGTCATTAAAATGTATGATTTGAATTGGGGCCCATTTTGTCTTTAATAAAAGTCATTTAATAAAAAAAAATTTCATATTTTCAAATTAACCGCCTTTTTAAAAAATGGAGTGTGTTTTAATTTTTTTAGCATTATATTTGACATTTCATCCATGTAAACCATAATTTTTTTTCGTCGAATTATCTATCCAACAAGGTATATTTTTCCCAAAATGGACACCTGAATCTTGAGTTATAACCTCTGGAAGATCATTTCTCAACAACCGTCGATCAAGCTCATGGATTAATCTTGGCCTTTGATCTCAATTCACCCTTTTAAAAAAATTAAAATCCAATTACGACATGCATTGTGGTAGTTGAAACATTGGTATTTCTAATGCAAAGTCCTTCCTTAATATTCATGTGAAGTAAAGAGATTATGAAAGTTGTGCCTTAGAAAAATAAATATCTCAGTAATATTTTGGTCACCCTGTCATTTCCCAGTCATCGCCCAATAAACTTATAGATGTCTGAAACGTCACGCCCAATCACCATATGAAAACAAAATATGAAAGGAAATATGTGAAATATGGAAAAGAAGGGAAAAAGGAAAATAAGAGAGGAAAATATATAATGGGAAATAAAATAAAAAATGGAAATGCAAAATGTAATAATGGAAATGAAATGTAAATGGCTAAGGGAATATGGGAGTAATGAGAAAAAATAGTTAAGTATAGAAAGTAGAGTAAGAAGAGTAATTAGGAAGGAGAGTAGAGTGGAAGAGGGAAAATGAGTAAGTATGGAATGATAGTATGAGAGTAGAGTAGAATAGGGTAGAGTGGAAGAGGAAAAAATGGTTAAGTATCATAAGAGAATAGAAAGGATAAGAGAGGAAGTTGTAAAAATGGCTCAGCATGGGATGAAAAGAGGTGAAGGGATAAAAGAGGAAAATGGTTAAGTGTGGGGATGGATAGAGAGGAGATGGAAAATGACTAAGTGAAGATAGTACTTAGTCAAAAAATTGAAAATGGAGAGGAAAAATGGGGCACAACACTTACAAAAATTCTTCAAAGTTCTTTTTGCAATCTCTATGTTGGACTTCTAGACAAAATTTTGAATATCTTGGGCACAAAAAGTTGGATTTTGATTCTGCAAAATGCATGATGAAGCTAAGACTGAGGTATCGGCCATGAGCTAGTGAAATTGCACAAACTCCTCCTTCTTATTTTTTTTATATTCCAAAGAGTGGGAAATTGAGGTCATCGATTTTCTTATCAACAACTGGCTCCAACTGCGGGATAGTTACCCCCTGTGGGTCGATGAGAACACTAGAATCTAAATACTAACTTCATTTTCCATTGGGATATGGAGTCATATTCATAATAGATTCTTGTAATTCGTTCTCCATGGAGTAATATTTGAACATCATCTCCACTTAGCAACTACTTTATTATTCAAAATATGGATTGAAGAATAAACTATGTAAAAACAAGATATACCTACCCTATCCTACTTGAAGGAAATGAAAAATTTTAGGTGTAGGTAGATTTATAATGGATCCATTCAAGCATCCAACTAATTTTTGGAATGAACTCCATATTTAAGGAACATATCGGGGCTTGCACCAAAGAGCGGGGGCATCCTCTAAGTGTATTGGAGAAAAAATGAAACATATGTGCTCAAAATATGATTGCATTGTTTGGAAAAAAATGCTTTGGAACCATGATTCAATGAGATCAACTCTTAGCTAATCAATATTGTTGTTTTTTTTAATTGGATTAGGGGTTTCCAATCTAAGAATACTTTCATATTCCTCCTTATCTCCAACCACTTCCAAGATTCTTGATTCATCAACAATGTCTTGAAAAGATTCTTCCTTCATGTAATGTAAATATTTCCCATCATTGTTCTCAAGATTAATTTCTTCCACCAAATCTTCTTGTTGTCAATGTTCTTGTGTCTTTTCATCATATGTTGCAAAATTTTTCACATGAGCAAGTTGCTTAAAATCTTCTTGTGCATTTAGAGGAGGCTCCTCAATTTCATTTTCAAACTTGTTGCTCGAAAGATCCTCATATGGAGTATATGAAAGGATGGAATTTTCATTGTATTGTGTCCATTTGGGAGAGGGTGGGTGGGAAATATTTTTATCAAAAGAAGTTTCCAACATGTCCCAACTGGTAATGGTCCTAATAAATAATGAATGGAACCAATCAAGAGCATTCCCATGCATATTTTGTAAAAATAATCAACATGCAACATTTTTTTCAATGAAATTGAAAACATCACATGTTCTTTTAAATCTAAACAAGTTTTTCTTCGCATCTTCTGAAGTATTCCCAAGAAATGTGGAAAATCTTTCAATAGACATGTCTGGCATTTGAAAATCTACTTCTAGCAAATTTAAAGGTTTTCTACATAGTCACTTTCTTGTTTGGGTACTTCTTCCTTTTGTTTTATAATGTAAATCGATTGATGGGATTGGTGGAGATTCCAATCGATCACCATGAAATGAAAAAAAATCTTCATAGGAGTCATAATATAGATCTTCATGAGATTCTTTAATCTTTCGAATGGAGTTGTTAGGGAAATTAAGAGTTTTTTAAATGGAATCACCAGGGAGTTCATCCTCCCAAATATTTGATGGTTTATTCCTCTTTTTGAGGTCATCCAAATATCTCTCAATCATATTTTTATAAACTCCATGCATCTAGAACAAGAAAAAGTATTCTTAAATCTTCTTTGTGAAACTTTGAACCATGGAGACTCTGGTCCCTCAATCAGATATGAACCAAGCACTCATATATATTGAAAATAATTCATTCCATAGTATGGTCACCAAAAATTTTGATGTTTATATTTGTCAAGGTCCAAACAACAACCTCACGAAGATATGAATAACCCTTCATTTTTATAGAGGTGGTACTTTTCTTTGGATGAAATGTTGAAATATTTCATTATATGATTGTGCAATAAATGAAAGATCTCCCAACAAATCTTGTATATACAAATGTACAACGATCATGTACAATTATAAAAATACACATTACATCATTTGAAGAAAATAATGATAACATGTGTCAGTGGAGAGTTATGTCCACAAGGTTTTGGATTCTCCTTTCAACAAACATTCTACATTTATTGTAAAAGAAAATGAACCTGGAACCTGCTATGACTTTTGGAGATTAAAAAAAAATGGGCAGGTCTTCAAAGAACTTTAAATGCATACTTGTTTGGAATTCAAAATAAGTTTTGATAGAAAATACACTTGAAATCACATTATTTCAATCAAGTCTAAGAAATCACTAATATAGTGTCCCAAAATAGTTCTTTCTAAAAGAAATTTATAACAATGTCCTATATATGACAAGTTTAATAATATTAGGAAAAAGAGGGCTCAAACAACCTCTACAAAATCTCAATGGAAACTAATAAATTGAATGAAATAATAATTGTATTTTTACAAGGAGGTATTTTTCTCCTCTGGACCTGAAATATTATAAGATGATTAAAGAACTTAGAGGAAGAAATGCTCATACCTAAATCTTCTTGTTTGTCAAACAATACATGAAAGATTTGATGGAAGGAAACAAAGAAGAATAAATTATAAGGAGAGAAAAGTTTAAGCATGCCAATTCATAGAATCTTGAAAAGATAGAGATTTATTTATACATACTCTTCACCGGTGTGGATACCTCTAACCACCAACCCCTTCATGATTCATTCTCTTTTTTTTTTTAATATGCTATGAACACTTCATGAGTTAGTTAGGGAAAACTTATTGAAGTAGTTTCCACATGTTTCCTTCTTTCAGTAACCACTTTATGTAATACTTTGTTGAACTCTCATTAATGACTGTATGTCATTACAATTCATGCTTTGAACTGGGGCCCATTTAGTCTTTAATAAAAGTCATTTAATAAACTTTTATTTTCATGTTTTTAAATTAACCACCTTTTAAAATGTGGAGTGTCTTTTAATTTTATGAAAATGATATTTGACCTTTCAACCATGGAAACCATTCTAGATACAATATTCATCATCTCAACATTCCAATGAGTCCTCCTGAGCAATATTTAGAGTTCTGGATCTCATGTTATAACTTCGTGAATTTGAGATATCAAGCATATTTATTAGCAAACCATGCAAACATAGATGTCTGATTTTTTAATTTTTTGAAAAAATATGACCAATTTCAACCCTCAAAATATGTTCCATCATCTTCATCATCGAATTATCTTTCCAACAAGGTATAGTTTTCCCAAAACGGACACTCAAATCTTGAGTTATAAGCTCTAGAAAATCATTGCTCAGTAGTCATCGATCAAGCTTGTGGATTAATCATGGGCTTTGATCTCAATTCGCCCTTTAAAAAAAAATCAAAATCCCACATGCATTGTGTTAGTTGAAAAAATGGTGTGTATAATGTAAAGTCCTTTTTTAATATTCATGTGAAGTAAAGTTCTTATAGAAGTCGCGCCTTATTTTATCTCTTAGTTCCTTAGAAAAATACATATCTTAGTAATATTTTGGTCACCCAGACACTGCCCAGTCATCGCCCAATCAACCTATATATGTTTAAAATGTCACGTCCAATCACCATCTAGCCACTTGCTATGTTTCACTTGGATATATTCCTAGAAAACTTAGGATAAGAGAAAAATATTAAAATAATATGAGTAGTTCGTGGGATTACTATTATGGAGAGGGTAAAATAAAAAAGGAAAAGGAAAAATAAGAGAGGAAAAAAGATAATGGGAAATAAAAATAATGGAAAATGTAATAATGGAAATGAAACGTAAATGGCTAAGGGTATATTAGAGTAATGAGAAAAATTGTTAAGTATAGAAAGTAGAGTAAGAAGAGTAATGAAGAAGGATAGTAAAGTGGAAGAGAGAAAAGTGACTAAGTATGGAATTATAGTATGAGAGTAGAGTAGAAAAGGGTAGAGTGGAAGAGGGAAACAATGGTTAAGTATGAGAATATAATGGAAGGGATAAGAGAAAAAGTTGTAAAAATGGAAAAGTATGGGGTGAAAAGAGGTGAAAGGATAAGAGAGGAAAATGGTTAAATGTGGAGATGGATAGAGAGGAGATGGAAAATGGATTAGGAAAATGAATAAGTGAGGAGAGTACCTAGTCAAAAATTCGAAAATGGAGAGGAAAAAGGGGGCACAACACTTAAAAAATTCTTCAATGTTCTTTTTGCAATCTCTCTATCAAAATTCTGGATAAAATTTTGAATATCTTGGGAATATAGAGTCGGATTTTGATTCCGCAAAATGCATGATGAAGCTTACATTAAGGGTTGCACCATCAGCTGGTGAACTTGCACAAACTCCTCCTTCTAATTTGTTTTCTTTATATTCCAAGGAGATGGAAATTGAGGTGACCAGATTTTTTATCAACATCCATATAGATTTTTTATCAACATCCATATAACTAAAAAAAATGGGACGAGGGAGATTGTAGTGGAGATTTTTTTCTTCGAGGCTTTTATCTTCAAAATGCATAGGTGTGCTCTTTAGAAAACTGATACGATGCATTAATATAATACAAGCATCCCGATGCATTTATAATTATTATGCATTGGTTCCACCTTTCTTGTTGTATGCATAGCATTGATGCTCTTATCATTTCTATGCACCGGTTCTTCCTTGAATGCATATGAAACTCCAATGATTTTTAGTTTTTGTATGCACCGATGCATTTAAGTTATAGTGTGCACCAGATAATTTAGGTTATCATGAGCCCCAATTTTTTTAATATAGTTTCTGTCCTGGTGTGTTTAATATAGAGTGAACCCCAGTGCCTGTATAATTAGTACATATCGGTTCATGTTTTACCATGTGCACTGAAGGGTAGTGAAATTTTTAAAATTCGAGGTGAGATGGCAACACCATTACTTTTTACTAGGCACTGGTGTGTATACTATACTAAATTCACTACTACATACGTTATATTTAGAGCCCTGTTGTGTATAATAAAAGTAACACATTGGTGCATACATAATATTTAATGCCCTGATTGAACATGACCACCATAAAATTTTGAAACGATAAATATTATTGTACATTATGTCATTTATAGAACAATGATTTTTCTTAATAGCTCGTACTGCCGCGTTACTATAATTAATGTGCACCGGTGTGTACGACTCCTCAAAACACACCTCTTTCTATATTATGGTACGCATTGTCTAGTGATTTAATAAGAATACACTACATTGATATGTATATATTTTAAGTAATGATTTTGTTTTACAAATTTTAAATTAATCATTTCAAAATAAAATTTATTTTATTATAATATTATTTTATATTTTTGTTATTGCATTTTGATATAATGATTGTATTAATGTGTTATCCAATGAATTACACCTTTGTTATTTGTAACAATTAAATCATCCACATATTAATTATTTAGAAATGCAACATTTACAACATTTGACAATGCAATAAAATAAGAAACTCATTTTATTATATATGAATAAGAGACCCATTGTCATACCAAAATGGACGATGTAAAAGTCCACAATGATCAAATCAAAACCAATATATAATTGTTACACTTATTGGTAATACGTCCTCATGCAATTGGGACAATATGTCGAGTACATTAAACAAAATCCCTAATTTTCAGAGACAAACATTCCAAAACATAAAACTTGCAGTAACATTCAATTATATTGATTGTCATTGATCAATTGAATTGTTGTCATCGCTTGAATTGTTTGCATGTCTCATTTCTTCATCATTAGTAGGCGGTATTGTACTTTTGTTTTTTAACTTAATGTTTTCTTGATCAAGTTTTTTGTTTATGTTATACCCTTTCATCTTCCATCAACAAACATATAAATAAACTATAATAAGTATATCTACATTTATATATAGTAGAATATACAGGATTGTGTAAATAAAGAAAATACCTTAGTGTTGAGTCTTTCATAAACAATACAGATTCTTTTGAAGTCACGATTCATGCATTCTCTCAAAATATCATGTGTTGGTTGCATTCCATACTTTGTTTGTAGCATGTTTAATACACGGCAATAAAGCACAGTCGATATAATTAATATAAAGTTTTCTTCTTGTTTATTAATTATGAAACAAGAGAATTTAAACAACATATCTACTTACAAATTGTTCAATTAAACTTTAATACTTCAACATAAACTCACAACCCATACTTAACCCATTGTTTATAAATTCATGGGTTGGATCCTCTTTATATGTTAACACCTATTACAAGACATCCATGGACAAGTGTAAATTAATTACTTAAATATAAAGATCACAACAAACATGAAATCTTATGAAAGGTTGAAAACATAAATACTCACAAATTTTGCAATCAACCATTGTATTCCTTGTCGTCGTGTCTTCTGTGTTGAATGAGTTCTATTTTTTTTCTTTTTTGTAATAAAACAATTTAAAAATTATTATTTCAAACAATAATTAAATTTGATATACATAAAAGAATAAATAAATAATCACATACATCTGATGCACATTGTAGTTGGGATGGCTCCTCTTGTGATGCAATTAAGTTCATTTTTTTTTACCATCTTCTTATACACTTTTCTAAACATTCCTACTAGTATATCTTGGTTTTCCCCTTGTTTGTCCTTTGAAAATTTGAAAATCTCCCTAAAAAAAAAACTAGGAATCATCCAATATAAAAATTACGTAATATTTTACAAAATAAGATATCGATACATATAGTAACTTAATACGCACCAAGGAATCAACCATATTTATATGCATTTATACTTCAAGCATATTTATATGCACCAATATATTATAACAGTGTCATTGCGGAATTGAAAATATTTTACAAATTAAGTGGTGTTGTTGACATAAAAATACACATCGGTAAGGGGTGACAGGCACAGTGGAGGGGGTGTAATCAGACATCCAATGGGTCATACCTTTATTAAATACACATGGGGTATTGGAATCATGACCAATAATGAGGTATAGGCTTTCTCTCTTTTTCAAGGCACTAAGATGGCTATTTCAAATGAAATTCAAAGATTTATCATATGAGAAGACTCAATGATCCTAATAATGTCCATCACCAATACAAAAATCACAAGGACAAACATTTATATATGTGTCATGTATCAGATCCTATCTCCTCTCCCCAAATTTGGAATATCCTTTCTATTTCACATCAAGTGGGATCTCAACACCATTGCAAACCAACAAACAAAAGAAGGATATTGCCTAAGAAAAGGTGAAGTCAATATTAATAAGGACTTAATACCCCTCCCAATATCTTAACTAATATGATGATTGTCATATTTATAATTGGGATTTGGTGGCCTTAGGTTATTAAATTTTCCAATATCCAAGGATGTCGATGTGATCTCTCTATTCAATACTACGCATCTTGGAAAGGTTCATCAGACTTCAGTGCGATGGGAAAGGTTCATGTTTGCATTCATCTCTACAATTCCAACTAGGCCTTGATTAAAGGAATTAATTTCCTTCCAATGAGGAAGATTTAGGTTCTACCTCTTGTAGGCCCCCGGGCTTTGATTTCATTGGCCTCCACTCTAGGCTGCGAGCTCTCCTACCTCACTTCCCGAAACCACCATCTAGTTCATTTTGTTTCTATGTTATTTGGGAATCAAAACGGTTTTGGGTATTATTCTGTCATTTTTAGGTCCATCGACCCTTCCCCTCTTCTCTTTGTGGATGAATTCGGTGTCCCAACTCACCCCTCCATCCATTCTCAACTAGAAGACAAACTTTAAACCTAGGAACTTAATTTGGGGTTGCACTGAAAGATAGCGTGGGAAAACCAAGACAAGTTGTTTTCCCCTCCTAGTTGTTCTTATTTCAGGGTCATATCGGAGCAGTGGAACTCCATTCACTTCAAAGAAATTTTAGGTGAAAAAATCTTGATAGGTGGTTGTGGGGATTTAAAATTCGGGGTCGTTTGTTTAGATTCAAGGGAATTCTGCACACAATGGACCCATATTAGTCTAATATAAAGAGAATATTATGAAGGCATGAATATATGGCAAAGGGGAGTGGATTAATCTATAACCTAGTTGACGACAAGGTAAATGGACATGAGAAAATAATTATGGCATTACTCTAGCGTGTGGAAACCTCAAAACAAGAAAGGAAAAAGATAGTTTGTTTAAAAAAAGTTGTTGGGACACTCATACAATGTGTGGATGCTTAAATTAAATCCACTAGCATGCCTCAATAGTCAAATTGAGGATCTAATGTTTAGCTAGTAGCAGAGCCACTGACATAGGACTAAGATGAGACACTAGGAGACAGAGATCTAGCACCAATGGATATTGAAGACCAAGAACCTAGTCATGGTCAATTCCAAGAAACACCTAATAATGAATATGTAGTTTAACCATGTACTTTCATTGCATTTTTTTCTTAGGACAGTTTATCAAAGTTTATAGTAGAAATACTGCTCGAATGTATGAGGATATAATTAGTTTTTTCGTTATCAGTTCCATAACATCAAACTCAACCTCTTCAAAGTCAATTTTTGTCTCTATTTTCTCTACTCTTTTCTATGGTACAACCTTTGTTATATAGAAAACCACTTTTAATTCATTAAAAAAAAATACACATTGGTTCTCTTCCTATGTACAGAGCACATCATTAACTGTGAAGGCATTTAAAAAAAATGATAGTGACAGGATGGTTTGGGATCCATTGCAATGGATAAGAAATGCCCATATATAAATTTTATAAACATTTAAAAAAAAATTATCCTTGTCAAATATAGAAAGAGAAAGCAAAAAAACCATGTGGAAATTAGGGCAGCCAATACTGAAGGTAGCTATGAAACCATTTTTTCATTTGGGAATGCACTGAAAATTGTTTGAATCAAATAAGGGAATGATTAAGATGATCAATAGAATAAAATCATACACCTGAAATTTATCCTCTGTAGATTTGCATGTGATCTATAGTAATCCCTTTCGAATTTGGATCTTCAAAAAAATACATCCACTCTAAAGTCTTTATTGATAAATCTCTATTGTACAAATCTCCCTTCGAAATTTTGGCAAAAAAAAAAACATAATTATGGTTTTCATTATAAACACAAAAACTGAAATTTTCGCTCATTTTTTCAGTGTACATTAAGATGCATTAATGATAAAGGTACATGTTTTGTTTTTTTTTTAATTTCATTTATTTTTGCGCTATACAGTGTGTACGTATAATGCACCGATTTATTTTTCATATTAAATTTCTACCCACTAATAGTAACCATGCATTATTTTTCTAACTTGGTTCAATCTGTGCTCTATATAGTTAGAAACACACCATTGTTGTGTGTCAGTAATAATGCACCATAAAAGAGTTTAATTTTCCAAATGCAAATGAAGACATTTGCATTTAAATTTTTGTGGATGTTTTTCTTTGCGAAGGAAATAATAGAGGTCAGTCTTCGATGCTTCACACAATTAAACACATAGGCGTGTTTGGTTTATCCAAACACACGGGGGTGTCTTTATATGATTAAGTGCACCATTCATTTATAAAATTTATTCAAAATTCTATTTGAAGTTAGATCGTTCTATTCTTCCCAAGATGACGGTTTTGTCTCAATTGTGGGAAAAAATGAATTATAATATCAAATGGCCAATTATTTAGATTCTAGCTTGTCCTGTATCATTGGAATTCCTTCAAGTTATCTCACACTGATTGGGGTATATCTAGATTATATTTATAATTCATTTATATTATTTAATTTATGTTATGTATGCAGGTCCAAATGAACAATTGTTCATTGAATTTTGCAAGATCATTAATGTGATCAACTTATGATGCTCAAGTTATTCCAGTAGTGCCAAAATTTTGCAATCTCTTATTAGGAGAAATACATCACAAATAGATGTTTGATGAAAATGGACAGTTGCTTTACCCTACCAATCGTAACATGCCATCTTCCAGGAACCAATCTAGGTCAATGGTATTACACCGTGAATTGGGTATGTTTTATGTAGACACACATAGGGCATAAGAAAAAGATGATTGAGTAAATGTATTTTTAAATTTTCAATGGAACTAATGTAAATTGATTTCTTAATTTGACATTTATTTTATAAAGTGGTTGGTTGCATGTTTATTATTAGGAAAAATATTCCATGCTTCTAATAAGTGTTTGGTATAATGTTTGAACATATTAAGTGCATTGTGTTACTAATATTGTCGGTGTAATTTTTAATATTTTTACATTCAAGATTCTAATGACAAGCAACCTATACACCATCTACCATTTCACCCCACTACAATGTCAATTCGTGGGATTTCTTCTAAACGAGCACAACTTGGAGAGGAAGCATACCGAGAATGGTTGAAACAACCACCTATTCAGTTCCCACTATGTCTTGAGTCACCAATTCAAAACCTATACAGTATCACTAGTTCTTACCATGTTGTGGATGAAAAAAATGGTATAAAGGTTGGTATGGATGATGTTTTTCCAGATACCTGAGCCACGGAGGGAATGTTGTTATATGGATTCCAAAAAAATGAACTAAGGGATGATGTTGATATCGTAGATACCTTCTTCGAAAGCCTAAATATGATTCCACCACCCCTCTCTTTGGTTGACTATAGGGGTCAAGGTCTACCCAATTAGGGACAACAATGTTACTTTACAACTTTAAAGTAATGTATGGTATGTCAAACATGTGTTTCTCGTCACTTTTGAGGTAACTAACTATTAAATATCCTAGTTTTTTAAGGAATCTTGTCACATAATGAAGGAATAAAAGGGTTGATTTTATTCATTCTTAATGACCGTGTAAATTTCTATTTCCCACTAATTGTAGGTTATTCAAATATAAGGTACTTCTGAGTGATAATGTCTTTCCTGATAGTTGCGCAGAGGAAAATAAAATTGTCAAAATATTGGGTGTTGAGTACATATCATATTGTCCCTGTATGAATGATTGTATTCTATACATAAACGAATATGTAGATAAAGAGATATGTCAATAATGTAAGCATGGA
>CBVK0102994195.1:0-23821 GCA_900067695.1 Picea abies | reverse complement strand
AAAAGAGATAAGGAACAAGGTCCTCCTCATAAGATATTGATGAACATGCCTATAATTCCATGGATTCAAAGGCTATTTCATTGCAAACAATTAGCCATATTGTAGGGGTGGCATGCCTCACATAGAAGTAAGCTAGGATTTATGCAAATCCTAGTAGATTGAATACCCATGAAGCATATAGAGGATACATGTCCCAATAAATTCAATGATGAAGTACAAAGCCTACAATTGAGCATATATATGGATGGAGTTAACTTGCATTCCCTCTAAAACACCAAAGATTATTTTTGGCTAGTGGTAGTGATTAATAACAATATCTCCCCATGGTTTTCCATGAAGAATGAATATCTTATGTTATCTCTTATAGTCTCGGGTAGAAGACATGTGAAGAGAATGGATGCCTACCTCCAACCATTAATCAATGAATTTAAGCAATTATGGGAAGGGATACATGTATATGATGTATCAAGACCCATCCCAATGGAGATGTATTTTACATTGTATGGCATGTTGTTGGGAACAAGCCTATTTTGAGGAAATACCTAATTTTGGAGCACGTGCAACGAGTGGCAAGAAAACGACATGCGAAAAAAGAAGGAAAAACAACATGCAAGAGGAAACATCACGTGGCGAGGAGGAAGGAAAGCTTAACCATGTTAGGGTTAGGGTTTTTTATAAGTATTGTAATGAATATAATCCTATAAAATACTATAAATAAGAACCTAGGAGGTCTAGGTCAAAGGTTAGTTGGTTCGGTTATTATTGAGTTGAGAGACGATCGATTGTAATAAGGTGGTAGAAGAGTCAACTAGGTTGGATTTTTTAGGGTAAGGTCACAAGATAAGGAGCCTAGTGTGATCTAGTCCGCCTTGTAGAGGTTCCTTAACCTAATTAGGATTGTATGATCAAATATTTAAAGCGTGTAGTGCAAGATTTTGTATAAATTTAAATAAAGAGAGAAGAGAAGCCAGATGTTTGTTGATGTAGCCTAAGGAGGAGGTGAACCACGGTAAAACTTGTGTTATGTGTGGTTTTTATTGAATGCTTAATTTATGTTAATAGTTAGATTATTAATGAATGATTAGCTAGATGTATTACTATGAATGCATGAGGCTAAAGATGAATGAATCTTAGAAATAATTGAATCAATAGCAAGTTTAATGCATAAAGACAGATAGAATATACTCCTAGATCCCCACTCATTCCTATACTTTAAGCACTTGATCCTTGCAGTCACCCATAGTGATATCTCGGGTGAGACTATGTTGTGCACCCTGTGTGCGACGTTTCCTTCTGGTTTACTAGGAGGTTCGATAGTTTTAGAGGGTTTTGTTGGAAACCTGTCGATATCTAAACCTGGGTCAACACAAGTAGAAGTAAAAATTCATAGATCTAACCAAAAAATGGTTTCGTTGTTGGATGGAACTGCATGGGATTGAGTGGACGAGATCCATGGAAGAAACACATGGAGGATGAAACTATAGAAGGGAATGTTCATGCCATGGAATCCAAAAAAGGTAGAGATCGAAAGATGGTTGAAAATGAAGGAACTCGAGTTTGCGCATAAGGAAAATAAAAAACCTAATCTAACACCATGGATATATCTTGACAAATACGTGTTTAGCGACTTTCATGAGGTATTTTTCTGTGATTTCCCGTATTTGTTGCAAGAATGGTTATTGAGGTTAACAGACGACCACCCTACAAACCGAATCAAACAATTGCAATGGAATCCTTTGGATATGACGTAGTTACAACAAGTTGATAACAAACTTATGCACGTAGTAGATTTCTGGTTAGACAATATTGTTCCAGGATTTATCATTGAATTTGTAGTAGATACATCGAAGTCTTCCACCACAAGAGAGAAGGATTTTCTAAAAGGACCCAGAGGTAGGTATGTCATATCTCTATATACATCAATTAATATTTTATTGTATGACAACGGTGTGATGATTATGGAATCAAAGAACTATACTTCCCTGCGTGCATGGGGGGGGGAGAGCACTGACAAGAGGCTAATAAATGGAGGAAGATATGGATAAGGGAAAGAATAAGGAGGCCATGGATCTAATCATGATGGAGGAATACTAGATAAATAAGATAATGGTAGAAGCTAGAAAGACGCGCAGTGGAGTACCTTACTAACACAGTGGAGTACCTTACTAATATAATATGAATACCAAGAAGAGAGCCATAGCTAATAGACAGGGATTGAAAAGCGATGAAGAAGACGTAGAGAATCTTCGGGATGTGGAGAAAATTTAGGAAATCCTATGTGCAGCAAATGAAAGGAAAACAAGAGGACCAAAGCCAAAAAAAAAAAAAAAAATCCAATCCATATCACCGTCAGTATGGAACCTACAACCCCAAGTGTGACTAACACACTAGAAATAACACCAATGTTTAGACAACCAAATTTTAGTGGAAAAAGAATAACATGACACATACAATCAAGGAGCAGCAACTGGAGGAGCCAATTCTAGAAGTAACAGTCAAATATCTACATCGCGTGGAGGTAGTAGTTCAATACAGTTCAAAATGACAGGACATGATCCCACAATATGGTTACCAGAATTTTTGGGAGAGGCATTAGAGGACCCTAAAAAACACTTATTCATCAATGAGAAGATCTGGAAATCAAATAAGATCACATGTGAGGATACAAAGCTCACATAGTTAACAATCACACTAAGAGATCACACACTCGACTGGTATATGATCCTAGATGTAAATAGTCCACCGAGAGTAACAAAGACTATTGCAGATGTGAAAAAAATATTGATAAACGAATTTCAGAAGCCCAACTCAGAATACTAGTACATGAATGAAATGATTGAAATCAGGAAGAAACCAAGTGATTTTGTTTGGGAGATTGATCATAGGTTTAAACACCTAGAAGATAACTTGAAATATGCAATGACTGACATGCAACATAGGAATTTATTTGTGAACTCAATGTTACCACATTTTAAATACCCGTTAAGACAATAGAAGTTCCAAACTTAGGCAGAGGCTCTACAGGAAGCCTTGCAACTGGAAGAGAAACAATACCAGTAGAAAGATCCAACAATAAAGGAGCTAAACGAGGATTTGAAGAATCTAACATTCCAACTGAACCAAAACAAGGGTAAAGAGAAAACAGAAGTTGTTTGGTGTAGCCTATGCAGAAAATAAGAACATCGTAAGAATGAATGTCCAAATTTCATGCAATATATGGCAACAGGGGTGCCAAACCCATTTCCAACAAGAGGACCTTGGTGTGATATTTGTAATATAAATGGACATGATCCATATCATTTTCCAATGATGCATAAATGTAAGAGAGTACCCAAAATTTCATATTGCAATTTTTTCAAGTCAGTGGGTCATGATGATAAGGATTGTAGGACGATGGAGATGATGAGAGAAAGAACTTCATATGAAGAAATGATGACACAACAAGCTGCACCTTAGTTCAACCAGGTACCGCAACCATATAACAATGCACAACAACAATACAACAATGCACAACCACAGTATAATAATGTGCATCCACAATATAATCCTATGTAGTATAATCAGGTACCTCAGTACAACATAGCACTTGAAGATCGAGGTGGAGGATGATGAAGAGGAGGATTCAGATGAGGCAAAGGACCAATAGTGTGCCACAACTTCCAAAAACCAGGAAATTGTGGAAGGGAATGTGCACTCCCACCAACAACATGTATGTATTGTCGTGAAACAAATCATGACACAGAAGATTGTTCGACACTCTTGGGGAAGATCTAAGAAAAAAGGAACTAGAACAACCAGAATGTTCAGTGGGTCTCTGCAGAATCCAAGGATGATGGGAGAAACATTGATATATTCACTCGAGGAGGATCCAAGACAGGAACTGATGTAGTCAAACAAGATCCAGCGCAACACTAATGGGTTAAGAAGAATCTTGAGCTACAAAAGTACTTTGATAAATGAAAAGAAAAGGAAACATTTAAGGAGGCCATACTGGATTTTCTCAAGAAAAATGTTGCATCTACATTAGCCGCGCATTAAACTCAGAACTCACCAATGTATGAGATGCCATCCTCAATGGACCATACTAGTAAAGGACAACCTTTAGAGAAAGTAAGTACCATAAATATTTTTCTGCAATCCCGTGTTAAGCTATTGAATGACCCATCATCTGTTAAGGTTTTACAAAATATGATAGAACGATGTAACACAGAGGAGGAATGGAAGTTAGAACAAAAAATAGTCAATAATCTTCATATAAGGAGAAGGAAAAGTGGGGAATTCAGACTAAATGCCAATATTGGGGATTTCAATATGGGAGATATTATACTGGACTTAGGCTCTGAAGTAAATGTCTTTCCTAAGAAGACATAGTAGTGTATGGGAGAACCCACACTAGGATATTCACATGTCTAACTGAAACTAGAAAATAAAAACAAAGTATTACCAATTAGAAGAATTAAATATGTGACAGTGGATTTGAATGGAGTGTGCACTATGGAAGATTTTGAATTAATAGAGATAATAGATGTCACAACACCTTACCCAACATTTCTTGGTCTGGATTGGGAATTTCATAACCAAGCTATAATCAAACTCAAGACAAGAAAAATGAATTTTGAATCAGGAGAATATAGATTCATTGCACCATTGTATCCATCAGAAGGAGAAAGTTTTGTAGATCCCACTTTTTTGGATCTGGAAGAAATAAACCAGTTGTATAGAACCACCACGCAAGAAGAGGATTATGTTAGCCCAACTGCAAATGGGGTACTCATCTAGAGAAACATTACATCATGTGATTCTGATTCAAACACAGGTTTGGAGAATTGTAAATAGATATTACATTAAGTTTCCACAAGGAGGTGTGCAAGAAAAAACTGTGCAATAAGATGGGTTGGTAAAAAGATAAGAAAACCTCCCATTTTTCATGGGTTAAATGACTTAGACTAATTTTTGAAAACATATGAAGAAGAAGTACTGGAAAATCATAGGCTCTTATCCCTAGATATTGCACTCAAGGCCACACATGCAAGATGGTGGGTTGTGCATAATGAAACAAATCAGGATTGGTATCAGTGCAAACGACTATTGGCATTAGATTTGGCGCACAGTAGGGGGGAAATAAAATGCAATGGTATGGTAGACAGGGAAAACCAGTGGAACACTTGGAAAACTAGAAGGAAAAACAAAGGATGACACCACTAGATGAATGGACTTGTCCCTTTATCCATATAATGGAAGGAATCCTAGGGAATTGGTATATAGACCATGAGATGCGCAAAGGCACCATAGAATGGACTAACTTACAACAAAACTTTGTAGTAACATTCTCATTTGAACATGAGAACCCCAACATGGATTCAACATTGAAGCTGATATAGGGAATGATATTTACTAATGAACCATAAGTTGAAATCATGACAGAACATCAACAACAAAATAAACAGATAGTCAAAGAGTTACTCTCATGCTATCATGTTGAAGAGGAAGTACCAGGTGAAGATGATTCGCGCAACATTCATATTACATATATTGAAGGAGAAAGAGAGGTGGAAGGTCTATCTCTTGAATCATACGTATTTGTTGCACCAATCAAAGTTAAGAAAGTCAACATTGGGACGAATGACAATCCTAAAATGGAAAGTATTGGACACTATTGGGATGAGAAAACAATAGAAAGAATAGCAGAGTTACTATGCAAATACAGTGACCTATTCCCATCAACGTTTACAATGATGAAAGGCATAGCAGGAGAGATAAGTGAGATGAATATAAATCTCAAAAATTAGGCTAGACCTATTAGGAAAAAGACCCTACAGGATGAATCCAATGTATAAGCAGAAAGTGAAAGTAGAAATTGACAGAATGTTGGAAGCTGGTATCATAGAACTAGTAGAGGAATCATAATGGATTGGTCCTATGGTAGTCCAAGAAAAGAAACAAAGGGGGATAATGATTTGTGTAGATCTAAGAAACCTTTATGATGCTTTCTTACATTACCCTTTCCCTACCCCTTTTACAGATGAGGCCTTAGAGAATGTAGGAGGCTAGGAAGCATATTCATTCAAATATGGATTCTCATGTTATCATCAGATCAAAATAGCTCCAGAAGACAGGTACAAGGCTACTTTTTATACAGAATGGGGATCCTACCAATATACAATCATGCCATTTGGGATGAATAATACCCCTGCCATATTTTCAAGAGTAGTCATAGCTTCTTTTAAGGAATTCATACATCAATTTCTAGAAGTATATTTGGATGACTAGATTATATATAGTTTGTTAAAGGACCATGTGGAAGTGCTAATACTAATGTCAAAAAGATGCAAGAAATGTCAGATATCATTGAATATCAAGAAATTCATTTTTGGTACACCTTTTGGAATATTATTCAGACATATAGTGTGTAAACAATGTTTACTAGTGGACCCTGCTAAGATTGCATTCATTGTAAATTTACCACTACCAAAGTCAGTGCGCAAGTTAAGAGAAACAATGGGACATACAGGCTATTACAGGAAGTTTATAAAGGGGTATGCATAGATTACTACACAAATGGAATTTTTTTTGAAGAAGGACACCATATTTCACTGGATTGAGGACTATCAGCAAGGATTGGACACTTTAAAACAAAAGATGGTAACAACACCTATACTAGTATTTCCAGATTGGAAAAAGACATTTCATGTGCATGTAGATGCATCAGCTATAGAACTTGGAGAAATTATGGCACAACCAGGAGCATGGGACTTAGACCATCCTATAGCATTTGAAACCAGAAAGTTTTTAGAATCAGAGAAGAACTACAACACCACAAAAAGAGAAGGCCTATCCATGTTATATGCATTTCATAAGTTCATGCACTATTTACTAGGTAAACATTTTAAAATGTTCACAGACCATTCTGCCCTCAAATATCTAGTCAACAAGCCAATGTTGGAGGGAGAGGATTTGTAGATGGCTACTATTGTTCCAATAATTTGATTTCTAAGTGTTAGTCACACTAGAGAAGCTAAATGGAGGACCTGATTACCTGTCAAGGGTAACTAATGGAGAAGAACCTAATAACTTGGAAGACAAATTCCCTGATGCACGACTATTTTTGGTACAAGTAGTTGATGAGTACTTCATTGATATTATTGAATACTTAAGTACAAGTGTTGCACCACAAGAGTTTAGCACTGTGCAAAAGAAAAATCTAGTAGTCAAATTTGCAGACTATCAACATGTTGTACGACATTTATTCAATATGGGTGCAGATAACATTTTGAAAAGGTGTGTATTGGAACATGAAAGGCCAAGAATTTTAGTAGAATCTCATGAAGGCATAGTTGGAGGACACTATGGAGGAAACATTATCGCGCAGAAGGTATTATGCATACGATTATGGTGGCCAGCAGTCCATAAATATGCCAAGGAATGTTTCCAAACATGTGATGTCTGTTAGAGGGTGGGAAATCCCAACAGAAGGGATGAGATGTCTCTAATATCACAAGTGACTCTGCAGGTATTTGAAAAATGGGAAGTAGAATTTTTGGGACCTATTAATCCACCAGAAAAAAGGCCATGAGCTAGATATATCATTACTACGACTAAATAATTAACAATATGGGAAGAAGCAACACCACTCAAAGACTATAGCATGGAGACAACAACACACTTCTTGTTTGAGAAAGTGATCACTAGATTTGGATGTCCCATGATTCTGATGAGTGACCAATGCACTCATTTTATCAATGATACCATCAGGGATATGACTGAGAATTTTGAAGTCTATCACTAGAAGAGTACACCATATCATCCTCAGACAAATGGAACAGTATAAGCCTTCATTAAGATCTTGGAAAATGATTTAACTAAGATCTGCAATGTCAACCGGGATGATTGGGACTTGAAGATACCAGCAGTACTATGGGCATATAAGACCACTTGTAATAAGTTGATAGGGAAGACACCATTTATATTGGTGTATGGGTAGGAAGCAGTGGTTCCATTAGAATTTTTGGTACCCAACCTATGTGTAGCAGCAACTAACAACATGAAATAAAGGGGCACAATACATGAAAGGCTAATTCAATTAATGGAAATGTAAGAGGACATGATTCTAACAGGATTTCAACAGGAAGTACAAAAAGTAAGAAACAAATCATGGCATAAAAAACATATTAAAAATAAGATTTTGAAGGAGGGAAACCTAGTCTTTCTCTATGACAACAAATTTTTCCAACACCCTGATAAGTTTAGAATGCATTGGTTAGGGCCATATGAAGTAAATCCTATCACAAATGGGGGATATGTATAGCTAAAGGACTTGGGAGGAACACAATTGAAAGGAATGATCAACGGTAGTCGATTGAAACTATACAGGGACAATCGAACTACTAACCCTTAAAAGTTACAACATAGTAAGAAAGGCATGTATATAGTGTACTATAAAAAAAAAAAAAAAAAAAAAGTAGAGAACGAAGAAAAAGGAAGAAAAAATTAGAAGAGAAAGAAAATAAAAAAATACTGGGGAATATCGTGCGCAATAGTTACTGAAATCAGCATGACAAAGAGAAAAAGTGACCGCTCACAGCATATGATTGATAGGAAGCAAACACCACGCACTAAGGGAAAGTCACAACGGAAAAGTATGGCACACCAAAAAATTGTAGTGCACTAGAAAAGAGGCCAATGGTCAGAAAATAAAAAATCGTTTGTAGGGGTGAAAAGGCGTGAATTGGGCATTTATGAAACTGAACGAAGTGTACTCTAAAAGATTCAACGCATTAATAACAACCAAAGAAGATTCTCCGAGAATACTTGGGGAAGTTATGATTCCATTTATATAAAGTGAAAACGTGGGCCAAACCATACTTATTGTGCATTTGCAAACCTGTGAAGGTAAGGAGCATGAAGACAAAAGGTGAATGAGAGAGGTTGGAGATCATAGAAGTCAAATCTCAATCAAGGAAGCAAGAATTACCCACAATAACACCTCCAAAGGTTGGCGCACCAAGCCAAACGACACGAAAAACACGCAACAGTCATAGGTCACCACAGGAAACCACAAAGGCAGAGCAAGAATTTACACAGAGAGAGGGAATCGTCGATGTTGATGTAATTACCTCACCACGGGTTGAAATAATGAGCGCCACAGTGGTCAAGGAAGAAGAATAGGCCCCGACGATGGCAAGGATGGATATCGACTGGCACGACAATGTGTAGGGCTAAGACTCATCAACCATAGGAAACCCACAAAACAAATGGCGACGACAACGAAACAACAGAGTATGACGGGATAATACCACAACCTGTGGTGGGGTCTGCATAGTCAGAGGATGTACAAATTGAAAATATCATAGGGAAACAAGAGTAGGGCATGGAAAACAAACCATAGGTTGGGACCTCTAGCACTCCGGTAAAGAGAAAGGGAAAAAAAACCATCGTGCCATCTCCACGCACACATCCCAACACATCAATTGCATTTTATCACATTCTAGAGGGGGTGCAGTCCATGCCAAACTTACTAGGTTGCGTCAAAATGTTGCGTTACATAGACCACGATGTGTCGAACACTAGAAAATTCCCAAGATTTTCTCTGCAAGTATACATGACGAGTTTGGGCACAGGGCCATTCAGAGATCCAATTATGGAGCTAAAGTAATGGGTGATAGGCTTAGAAAATACATGAATTCTCAATATGATGCAAATTCCCCACTTCGGAAGGGGAAAATATGTGAACAACTACGTCAAGGATTTGTTGGCGGTCCTCCATGGAGGATTTTTGTGGTTGGAAGAACCAATATGAATCGATGTGGAGCTCATTTCATTCATCACAGGCCTCCCATCAGATGGTGAGAATCCCATGCAAGACCTATATGACAAAGCCTAGGAAAAGGCTCTCGCAGAAGAGATGAAGAAAATTTATGGGATTGAGAGAGGCTCGAGAAAAATGATCATAAAGAGAGTTAGCGATGCAGCCACCAGGATGGAAACCAAGATAATGAAACCAAGATAATGGCATGCAAGTTACTTTGCAAATTCCATAAGGAGGATGTCCCTGTAGGGGTTGTCATAGTAGCAACATAGTGCACAAACGACACCATGCTCAGTTGAGCGCCATACTTACTAAACCTGTTCCTAGATGACTACAAGGACATGCAGGACTTAGGGACATATTTCCATTACTCCTTGTTGATTATTTTGATAGTGCTAATTGGCTATAAAGAGCCTCCATAATCATACTTTTACAACAGAGTAGGATGTTGTCGCGCAACATGGTACATGCCAGTTGGAATCACTTCGGACACCAAGCGTAGAAGTGGCAATGTCGACACCTTTGCTCGGTATCTCAGCAACATACAAGACAACATCGCCAACACTTGGAAGATCACTTTGGTGGTGGTCATAGAATATCAAGGGGTAGCCAACTTTAGGGTTACGTAGCACAACATGTCAATCCAAGCACGCAGGGATCCAGAGAAAGAATGGATTCAACTTTAATTCTGCATCAATGCAGAGGACGTTGAAATTTCCATGAGAGACTGGCAGGATGACTGGAAGATCCCATTCATTACCAAAGACATGCCCAAATGGANNGAAGTGGAAGCAGGCTCGTCCAAGACATCTGCAGATGGAAGCTCCGCGACAAAGAAACCAACACAACAGGGAAAGCCTAGTCAAAATCCATAGAAACAAAAGAAGGGAGGATCTCCAAAGAAGGATGTGCAGACAGGAAATAAGTACAATGCCCCAGCGCAGGAAGAACAAGGAAGGGGGCACACAACGACATAGGAAACCCCATCGGTAGCTACTCCACAAGAGACAGGGCCACCCAAACGACCAATAATACACACAGGTGGGTCGCACAAGAAGGCCAAAGAACATAATAAAATCTTGAAATACACAATTATTGAGGATGATGTTGATCTTGTAGTAGAGAGGGTATAGGATCGCGTAGCAGACAAGTTAGAAGAGGAAGAGAACCAAAGAGAAAGAATAAGAAACAAGATGGATGAAATGAACAAGGCCTTGGAAAGGATATAAGAAGCACCAGGGAAAGAAAGGGGAATAGAGTCGATCCCCTGAGAAACAGAAGCTGAGGACAGGAGCACGCAGAACGAAGAAGACATCATCCAAACTATAGTGCAAGAAAGTCAAAGCTTCCAAATAACAATAGACATGATGTAGGTGGATGAGGCCATAGTTCAAACACCACTCAAATACTTGGTTCGGGTGCAGTTGGTACTAGCTCAAATACCAACAAAGGCATTGTATAGACTACAAATCAATGTCACATAGGAAGTGCAATTGTGAGCTAGAACAAACGCGATGGAATTGCAGGTAGCTAGAAACAGAAAGGATGCACTAGAACTGGTAGTAGAGAAGGTAAATATGGAAACACAAGAGGAGAAGAGGCGTGCAAATAACTTAGATTAGAAGTTGAAGGAAGCTTTCACAATAATTCCAGACAACGCGTAGGAAGCCATGAGCAATGTTGAAGAGAAGATTCAAATCAACCCACAAATGCTCGAAGAATACAAGAAGGAGATTGAGGATCTCAAAGAAAAATTAACACCCACCACCCCTCCTGAAGTCATAACTGAAAGAGAATAGAAGGCAGATATACAAGTGAAAATAATGGAGAATTAAGATCAAAAGGTTGTACCACTGTTTTACAGGACCACACAACTATGGACGACGTTGGAAGAAGATGATAGATTCCAAAAAATAGATCAACAAGAGGAGGAGATCATCACTACAATCTAGGAGCTGAAGTAGCTACAAAATTCCATGAGCATTATAGAGCGGTTGAAGGGCATGTAGGAGATGAAAAACTTACAGATAGGACTAAAGACTACACAGAATAACAAGCAAGCCAAGCAAGCTCAGATGGAACCTCTCTAAGAGAAATAAATGAAAATAATTGTGGAAATTGAGGAGGAAAAGACAAGAATGTCTCAAGATAATTCCAAGACCATATATTCCCTCAAGGAACGTATCACAGTGCAGAGGGTAGAAGAGCTTACAGGAAACGTTGCACAAGACAGAGAAAAAGGGGAATAATTAGAAGAATTTTTTCACAGCACGACACAGGTTGTTCAAGGAGTGCACACCACTTGAGTGCCTCGGAACGAGCCACATCTCAGTGTTGGGGGATTGTTGGGTGCAAGACTATTTTGGGGAAAGACCTAATTTTGGATCACACACAATGAGTGGCAAGAAAACAACATGCGTAAAAATAAGGAAAAACAACAGGCAAGAGGAAACGCCACATGGCGAAGAGGAATGCAATCCTAACCATGTTAGGGTTAGGGTTTTTTATAAGGATTGTAATGGATATAAGCTTGTAAAATAGTATAAATCATAACTTAGGAGGTCTAGGTTAGAGGTTAGTTGGTTTGGTTATTATTGAGTTGAGAGACAGTCGATTGTAATAAGGTGGTAGAAGAGTCAAGTAGGTTGGATTTTTTAGGGTTAGGTCACAGGCTGAGGATGTTGGTGTGATCTACTTTTCCTCACAGAGGTTCCTTAACCTCATCATGATTGTATGATCAAAGATGTAAAGTGTGCAATGCAATATCTTGCAGCAGATTAAATAAAGAGAGAAGAGAAGCCAGATCTTTGTGGACGTAGCCCCAGGAAGGGATGAACCATGGTTAAGATTGTGTTCTATGTGGTGTTTATTTAATGCTTAATTTCTATTAATAGTTATCTTATTAATGAATTATTAGCTAGATGTATTACTATGCATGCATGAGGGTAAAGATGAATGAATCTTATAAATACTTGAATCAATAACAAGTTTAATGCATAAATACATACACTGAGATCCCCACTCATTCCTACATTGCAAGAACTTGAGCCTTGCAGTCAACCATCAAGCTATCTCAAGTGAGACTTCGTTGTGCACCCTATGCACGACGTTGCCTTTTGGTTTACTAGGAGGGCCGATAGTTTTAGAATTTTTTATTGGAAAACTATTGAGATAGGAACCTGGGTCTACCCAAGAAGAAATAAGAAGTCATAGATCTAACCAACACATATATGTGTACACCAAGCACAATTGTCCAAGACTAGGATTTTTCTCTAGTAAGCATGTTGAGTTATTTGTTTATATATGTAATGTTATTCAACATACTTCATTTGGTGTAAATTTATTTTTTACAATAACATTCTCTATATAAGATAACATCATATGTCTTGAGATGAAAGGGTATCATGGATGTAAATGTTGTGGACCTTTTATAAAGGCTAGGTGGTCCAACCACCTATGAAAGATATTGTATGATTGTTACAAGGTAGTCCTCCCAGAAGACCACCCTTATAGAAGAGTTGCATATTATTTCAATGGTAAACCAGAGAGAACCTGAAGACCTAAAATAATGACATCGATAGATTGAATTAGGGAATATGAAATAGAGAAGGAGAAGGAAATGGTCAAATTTTTTGATTCAAATGGAGAACCTATGTTCGATGATCCTAATTTTTTTGACACCTATGTTGATAAAATACTCATTGGGATGAAAAGGAAATATGTATTTTATGAGCTTCCATATTGGGAGCATCTTAATGTTGGCCACTTACTAGATCCCATGCATATATTCAAAAATATTTCATCTTCTTTAAGGAGACACATATCATCAAACAAAAGAGACACATTGGCTATTAGGAGAGATCTTATTGTTTAAAATACTAAAAAGAGACAATGGCCAAGAAAAGAAACTAAAGGAGAGGTTGGTCCCTCTTGGTATTTTAAATAAGGTGATGTCCGATGGATTTTGAAGAAAGATGATATTTCTATGCTTGTTATTGGGTAAATCGGTAGATGCAGACATGAAATAATCCCCCTAGATCCACCTAGATCTAGAACAAAACGAGATGGAACAAGACGCTTTCCCTAAGTTGTGATCATTGAGTTTACTACCAAAGGAGGAATAGATAACATACCTTATGAATCACTTCCTTATATCTTTGTTGTCCCTGCTTCACTCTAGTGCTCTTGTGGAATCAGATCTATGATAACACAAACCAACCAACGTGAAAGTAGCAATAGTAGAATTCAATGAAAACCTAAACATGTGATCAAGGAATCATGTAATAAAATACTAAAATTTTTATGGGGAAAAGACGTGCCACCGTATTATATTAATGAAAGGTAGAAGATACAACCGAATTTCCTTGATGTTGCAAGTTCCCTTTTAGTGGTCTTTTTTTCCAGCACACACATACACTTGCTCTGAAATTCACATGAAGATAATCCGCATAAACTTAATGGGCAATTGGTGGCCTGAAGCATCACTAGAAACATGATTCTCCACATAGTCTTCAGCCTATTCTTTCATCAATTCTTTGCTTAGTATTTCTTAACCTTTTCCATGAGAAGCCCATGATTATGAAGGAGGAGGTGAAGTGGTTAAAGGGATGAGTATGATCCCACCAAATCAGAGAAGCCAGTAGAATCGCAACCATACGGATGCCACCTCACATTCTAGAAGATTCCCCTTCTAGAAACTTTGTGAAACCTCTTTCCTCTTTTAGATTTGGAATGCCGGCACACCCTGTCTATACAGAAGCTTGCGGAAATCCCATGGGCTAGCTATAGAGCAGCTTGTAGAAATGATAGATTTATGCACTTTGTAATATGTGCAGCCTGTGGACCCTTTCTAAAAAGCAGCCTTCTAGAGGAGGAAAGAAGTAGCCTTTCTCAGGCAAAAAGTCATTTTAGGAGCCTGAACACATGTTTGTGAATTCATCACTAGGGTGACCAAAATTATGTATAACAATGGCGAATAATGTTATATTGGGTGTGAAGGAACCTTCTTTATATGGGTCGAATCTACAACGTTGCTTCAATGTGGAAGGAAAATTTTTGTCTCTTAAATCACATGAACATCTGAATCTTCTAAGGTTATATATGTTTAATACATGATTCTTATTCTATATCATCAATTAAAATATGCTATGCACTCACATATTTTTGGAAATTAATTATGTGTGTGTCTATTTTATAGTGTCGATATCTTTTGCTCATGCATGGTTGTGTGAACCGTGACTTCCCCCAGGACTTGCAAAGTTTCATATCGAAATCATTTTCATTTGTATGTTGGATAGCATCAAAGGAGATTCATATGGATAGGATTACATGGTGGTGTCGAGAGATAGTTGATATCATTCTGTATGTTTGAGAAGGAACTAGCCATGAGTTTTATGGACTTGCAAGTCCATATTTTAATCCACCTACCTGATGAGGTTGAATTATTTGGGGTGGTATCGTGTCGTTAGATGTTATTCTTAGAGAGGTACATGAAAAAATTGAAGGGTTTTGTTCGACAAAGGGAAAAACCATAGGAATCTATGGCAAAGGGGTATATAGTATACTAGTCGTTCTATTATGCTAGTGAGTACATCAAGAAAACTCACAACATAGCAGGGCAAGTCGTTTGGGATGAATATTAAGATGAGGACAAAAGGAAAGGGGGTCTACTCCAAACAATAGGAAAAAATATGTTTGATAAGGAATAAGTCACTTATATTTTGTCAATTTAGTACAGAGAATTTTTTTACATTGAAGTTGATAATATATATTTGATCTCATGCTATTCATTTTTAATTCTTGTATACATCAATGATTTTAGAAATTGATTCCATCAATAAATTCATTATTTAATTTGATAATATATATATGATCTCATGCTATTCATTTTGAATTTTTGTATACATCAACAAATTTAGAAATTGATGTTATCAATAAATTCATTTTTTACAGCATGGAGGAAAAACAACCATGGGTAGTGTTGTATGTATAGAAAATGAGGAAATGAGGAAGTGATAGGAAATAATTTAAATAGTTGAATGGTAGAATCATTCCTTATCATGATCATTTAAAAGAAAACATGCCAAAAATATGTCCCAACAGTCAGATGGTTGACCAGATACAAGAGAAATATGCAACGTTCCTTCATAATCCACATGAAGAAGATATCGATGCACCAAACCTAGGGATTGGGCACAACAACACTATACTAACCTCTTTGAGTTCCACGTTCTATTTATAATATTTCACATTTGAATTGTAACATGTATTATATTTTCATTAATTCTTAGGTTATTAGACATATGACATTGTCCTTTGTTCTCATTTTTACAGATGCATTTGTTCCCATCTATGTGGAGATATGGACATTATTTTCACACTAAGTATGTTGATGATGGACACATCACACAATATTGTGTATTGCAAGTCGTGTTCGACCAATCTAGTTGTGCTAGCCACCACGATCAAAACCTAATAGAGGGGAAGTCAAGTTACATTGGAAAGATTCAAGAGATCATGCAAGTGTAATTCTCATATTTTAAATGATTATTTTTTGTTGCAAGTGGTGGGATACCTTTGACCAACGAAATGTAAAGGAATATCATGATAGTGGGATAATATGTATTAAATCTAAAAAAATGTGGGTGGAAACTAAGGAGCGTTATGTTTTCCAAAAACATTGCAACTAGGTGTTTTTTTACCTATATATATTGGATGGGGATTGGTGGTTCGTACTGAGACATGATTCAAGATCTAAACATATTTTTTAGAACAACAATGTTACAATTCCAATCTAGGAAGATAATCAGGGTGATGACAATGAAGATTGATTTGTAAATGTTTTGTTTTGGTATTCATAAGATGTGGTTTTGATATATTTTTATTGTCATATTTATTGTTTATCATAGCAAATTTATGTTGTATTGTATTAAGATATGTTTATGTTAACCTTTGAATTGCTAAACATTAATTGAGATATCACAAATTTGGTGATGTACAGTAAGAGATTTATTTTAAATTATATTTTATTTAAGGAGAAAATGAAGATATTAAAAAATCAAACCTCAAAATTTTATCGTTTTAAAAAATAAAAATTCAAATAAATGTATACTTACTTTGATGGAACTTCTAAGAACAATTCCAACAAAATAACTTTGTACAACATCTATGAGTTCTAAGATCACACTTGTGGTGTTGGCATTACCAACTTTAATGGCATTCCCAACCTTAACTAGAGAAATTATCATGGCATTCACCTATTCCAATCCATTTAGTTTTATAATCATATGAACGTATATTAATCATTCTTTTTACATTCTCGTTGAAATAAGTGTCAATATAGGAAGGACGTGGAAATTCTAAAAGAGTTTTTTTCTATTGTCTAGTCTTAATTAAGGAAATTTTTAATGATTCATACTTGTCTAAAAGTATATAGACTTTTTTTCAATTTTACTAATTCTTAAAATATTAATTGTAAAATGTTTGGTGATATTCCTTTTTAATAGAAGATTCATAAAAAAATATAGTGAAAGATTGTGAAACCTTTTCATCAAAAGTGTATATAAGTCAAAATGTATTATTATTCTTTATATTTAGTATTTTAAATTTAATTGAATAAATTTCATTTATTATAATATTTGTATAATATTAATGAATGAAATCTTCGAAAAAAATAAATATTAATAAAATACAATAATTGTGATTTTAGTAAACAATTATATTAAAAATTTGTTTTGTAATTTTTGAATAATAATAATAATAAAAAATAAGATTAGTATTACATCATTGATATTATTATTAATGAATACTTATGTTATAATGTTATATTTATAATATATGAAAAATACATAATTATTCAAATCATAATAATTTCCCTCATCATATTTCATATTTTTGTTTCTAAATACATTTACTAAACATATTGCATCTTGGTGGACAAGATGCAATTCACCTTGAATAAGAGTTAAACATTATATGGCATTAATGGTTATAATTTATTGCAATAACAATCCAAATTAAATGATTTCATAAAAGTAAAATTAAACATTATATGGAAATTGTAAATTTAAATGAATGATACAACTCAAATTTAACTTAAAAATAGAGAAATCATTAACAATGTTAATCATTAGCATACTCATAATACATTTTATAAATAAAGCAACAAAAACCACAACATTATATGAAAAACATAATATATATGAGCGATATACATATGAATATACATGTCAAACATATATTTCAACAAAATTTGCAATAACCATGTCATATATACATCTCAAATCAAATATAAAACAATCAATATACATGTCAATAAATACCACTACCAGCTAGGTCCACTATGAGAGCCAAATGCATCAATGTTTCTACTACCAAAGGTAGAGGGTCTATCAATAATAAAGTCAGAAATTTTTTTCGACGTAAGTACACTATCAAATGTATCTCTATCAAGATCATCAACCTATGTAGCAGTACCCGATGTGCACATATTGTCCAAGGAATCAAAAGCTTGTGACACATGTGGAGGTGGAGGAGAATGAGAAGGATTGGTGATTGATGAGACATGTGGAGGAGAATGATAAGGATCAGTGTATGGTGACACAAGTAGAGGAGGAATATCATTGGATGGTGATGCATGTTGAGGAGAAGAAAGAGGGGAAAGAAGAGAATGAGGAAGAGGAGGAGGATCGAATTTAGATGCAGGTTCAGACACATGTGAAGGAGAAGCAGGAGGATCAATGAACATTTTTTACAACTCATGTGGAGGAGAAGCAAGAGGAGGAGGACCATGTGGTGGAGTAGAGGATGTGGATGGGTTTGTTGATGAGCCATATGGAGTAGGTTCATGAGTAGGACCCCTCAACTTCTCGATGAGGTTGAAAATACCGACAATATGATGCATCAACAACATCATGTCATGAGGTAGGATCCTCCATATCATAGAGAGATATCATACTCGTAATATGTCTCTAAATGGTGTCGGTACCACTTCGCGACTAATCATGACACACATAGGTGATCTACCACCTCTATCTGGACTCTCTGATCCAACCTACGTGGCATGCACAATCTATGTACTGCAGGATGGCACTCTACCTCCTCCATATGGTCATCCTATTGGGGAGGCTCATCCCCAACATATGTGCCAATGTTTAAAAAACAATAGATAATAATAATAAGATAGTTGAAACAAAATGTTACAATAAATTACATGTGCATTAAATAAGACAAAAAAATATGCAACCAGATTTATCAAAACATAACGATAATATTATCTCCCTCATATAATGGCTCAGCTGTTGTAAATCATATGTTTGGACATCCTCTCCAATCCATGCCTATGTATGGGTACAATACAATATTGAGGAAATGATTGCCATCTCTAGCCAATAAATCACATACATCCCTACCAACCAGAGTGATGGGAAACTCAAGCTGACCCATCTTGGGAAACAACTTCCACCGCATGCACATAAACACATCAAGCATAGGCCTAGCAATAAATCAAGGTACTATTGGTCGAGTGGCATAAACCCTCTCAAAAAATAATGTAAACAACTCTGACGTGAATGGGAAGAATCTTATCCCATTTAAAACGACGTGGCGTTGATCTAATGTGAAACAAAATTGTCTCAAAAAAATATCCGACCACCTTATCAATCGATGCCTCTACATTAAACTATCTACATAATGCAAGAAAAATAAACTAATGCACTACCCATCAGAGCTAATGTGTGTTAGTTTCAAGATAATAAGGCATAGGCACCTAATATCCTCTTTATCAAATGAATCTATCTGTAGCTCACCACCACGAACCTGGAACTCCGAAGAGGAATGAATGTTTGGACATACATGTCTATGCACATATGCAAACCAGGTCTCTCTTGCAACACTATGTGGTAGCTCAAGGAACTGGGGAAAAGACTTCCCCCTCCTAGATAACATAGTGATTAAATAAACATCCTCTTCCATGGGATGATACCACAGATTGAGACTAACCCTGAATTATTTTCCACCACAATCCTAATGACCGATCAATTGTTGTAATGATGAAGACTTCCCCTAGAGGAATGTACCATCCTCATAAAACTTGGGCAGGCCAACATTCATCAAAAGGTCATGTTTCTTCTATGAAATATGGAGAGGGAACAACCCTCTCTCCCTCTCCCTGCCCTCTCACTCATGTACAAATGTGTATGTTTCGACTTGTTGCTATTGTTGATGGTCATCCTCTCATTTTTGTCATCTCTAATTTACATACAAATATTAGTAGGAACATATATATATATATATATATATATATATATATATATAATAAATTGAAATTATAAAACACACACACACACACACACACACACACACACACATATAATATTAACTTGTATTTATAAAAATCTAATTTTTTATTTTGTTTGCAAAAAAAGCTAGAAAAGTAACAGGAGCACCTAAAAACATAACCTACGTGTTGCCCACAATACTCTATATCAAACAAACAACATCACCATGCATTGTTGTTACTAACATGCATCGATGCACCACATTTCTTTTTGCACCACCAAGTATTTTAGCAGTGCATCCTATAAGACGCACTACATTGTTAAATTGTGAAATGATCAACCCAATGTTGTGCTCTTTACAACATTGGTGCATTTCATGTACCTAAAGGCACCATTAGGTATTTTGGTGGTGCGTCAAATACGGTTCACCATGCTAATGTATTATTAAATATTCTTCTCAATGTCATGGTCTTTATAACACAGATCTGTTTGTTGAATATATGAGCGTCGTTAGGTTTTCTTGTTTTTTGGCAACTTAAGCGATGTAATGTGTTACTACTAACGCATCGGTGATACCATGATATTACAACATTGGTGCTTTGTTCATCGGTGCGTTGTGAATCATAAAGCACCGATCACAGAGCATCTAATGAGATGCCCCGCTACGCCAAGTCAGTCAATAGTTGTCCCAGTGCACTTTGTTAAACTAAAAGCATTGGTGCTTCATTTCTACCACAACACCGACATGTTTTTTAGAAGTGTGTTGTCTTTAATAATGCACCGACAATGGAGCCTCACAAGAGACACACTGCTATGTTTATATTTCAAAACCTATCGCAGTCTATACTATTAGCATTTATGCACCAGTGCTCCTTATTGTCGCACTACCAGGTATTTTAGCAATACATCGAATAATATGCATCACATTGTGAGATTATGAAATATTCTTCCTGGTGTTGTGCTCTTTATAGAACTGTTGCATTTGTTGTGCCTATGGGAACTGGTAGGTTAAATTGTTTTATCACAACTTAAGTAGTGCAATGTGTTACTGATAATGCATCGGTGTTACTATAGCATTGGAGCACTGGCTTTTTGTTTATAGTGTGTTGTGAATCATAGAGCATTGATCACAACACATCCAATGAGACTCCTTGCTATGACAAGTCAGTCAATATATGTCTCACTGTTGTTCTATAAACAACATCAATGCATTTGGTTAAAATGGTTGTACTACCATGTTAAATTTCATGGATCGTAAAGTTAGCAATGCAGTTAATTAAATGGAATGTTCTTATGTAGGGAGAAACAAAGTATGTGATGATTGCAGGGTGTTGGAAAGGATGCATTGTTTTTTTTAAATGTATCACGGTGCTTTTCCTTGAGTGGCACTAATGCGTACATTTATATTAGATGCACTGGTAGTAGTGCTTGCTATGAATTTAGCATAGGATGCACCACTTTGGGGTGAGCTAAACTTTCATCCGTACAACATGGAATTGGACAAAAATTTGAAAATTTTGTCAAATTTCAAGATAAATTCAAATATTAATTGAATGAAATGAAAATATGAAAGTAATAAACAATTTATCTCAAGTATTATGTTCCGAGGAGGCATGGTTTCACTATTGAGAGGAAATAAAAATTCATGGTAATTTCCAAAATATGGAAATGTGTGGATTCTATCAATGGAGCTATCCAAGTCATTGTAGAGCACTAGAGACATGGCATATTTGGAAATAAAAATTCATGGTAATTTCCAAAATATGGAAATGTGTGGATTCTATCAATGGAGCTATCCAAGTCATTGTAGAGCACTAGAGACATGGCATATTTGGAAGAAGGGTGAGCATCGGTGCTTTCTAATATAAATAACTTAGAAAACCCACTAAGTTAAGGTATGAGCACTTCAATGCTTATTCGAATGGGCTCATACATTAACTTAGAAAACCCGTTAGAAAAAGCCACCAATGGATCATGTAATGTAATCAATTGGCAAGCTTAAGAGAGAACTTAGTGAGGAGATTCTCCAAAAGTTCTCCAACCATGATTTCAAAGCCCAACAATACAGAAAAGTTCACATTAAAACAAACCTGTAATATGTAGATTCAAATTTCTTGAGGTTGGGTGCAATCCTAAAATATCATAGTATAGGTGAATCCATAAGACAAAACAGTGTTGTTCATTGAGCGCTTTATTCATTTTCATTGAAGCAAAGCTAAGAACATTTACTCTATCTAATCATTGGTACTAGAAAGAAATCAGTAATATTACATGAGAGCCTCGTCTTGTTATTTTTTTTCGAAAACATCCATCATCTCTTCTCACATTAAAAAAAAAAACCATAAAACATTAAAAGAAAACATAAAATATTATTGCTCATTACTTGTCGAATATATAAAAGTAAACTATAGCATTGAGATTTCAAGTTTGAATTCTCTACCCATAGTTTGGCTTCTTTGCCACCGACACCCTACACGCCATCAAGATGAAGAATATCAATGTATTAAATCTATACCTACCATACTTTTAACACAAAACAACCTTTTAATGTGTGCATTCCAAATTAAAGGTCAACCATAATAAATTTTGGTTCTACTCCATTTATATGGTTCAAGAGAAAACCAAAAACAAGATTAATACTATTAGGTGGAAAATTACTATAGTACGATTGTATTGATAGTATAAATATTTAAATGTCACATTGATGATTGAATTATTTTCACTTGAAGTTTTAAAAGTTTTATATGAACATTAAATATGTTTAAAAACAAAGTTAAATTTTTTAGTAGTGGAAAACGTTTAAGAAAATATTTTTTTAATGTGAAACATCAAATTCCATGCATGCATCCAACGATTGATCAAGAGCCATGTGTAGTATGGAACACTTAGAGAAGGGGAGGGCACATAGAAGTTTTGGACACAGAGATGACACATGGCAGTTTTAAATATGATACTAAGAGATGACGAAACCTTGAGGAGGAAGCACCCTCTTAATAAACAACGCCTTCCGCATAATAAGATAGCTGACGGTCTCTGTTAACTGACGACCTTATCGCTCGCTCAACTATGATTTCTTTCCTGGAAATCCCATGAATTGTAATAATTGAACAACAGCCACTAGCTCTCCCAGCCTGCACATCCGACGGATTCTATTTCACTGCCTAAATCTTCTACCCGCAATGGATTCTTCCACGCCCTTCCCTACTGGGAATTTGACCACCACCACCACGAGAGAGTTCAAGAACCATGTGGTGATGTTCCCATTCATGGCTCAGGGCCACATTATCCCCTTCCTGGAGCTCGCAAAGCTGCTTGCGAGATGAACCGGATTCACCATCACAATAGCCTGAGACCTGAGATCGATTCCGTTGGCATCGGTCTGGATATCCGCCTGGCGGAGCTACCCTTCTCCACCACAGGCCACGGTGTTCCTCTTCAAACCGAAAACATGGATTCCCTCCCTTACCATCTTTTCACCCGTCTCCTAGAAGCGTCGGAGTAGTTGGAGCCCCATTTCGAGCGCCTCATCCGCCGGATCTGTCAAGAAGACGGCAGGCGCATGCCACTGTGCATCATAAGCGACATGCTCTTGGGATGGACACTGGATGTGGGGAACATGTTGGGAATACCTAGGATCCAGTTCTGCACTGTTGGGGCTTATGGACTTGGAAATAATGGAGAAAGTAAGCACTAGTTACAAGTTTCAATTGTGAGAGTCACTTGTAGGTATGTTAAGAGT
>CBVK0102994192.1:0-17552 GCA_900067695.1 Picea abies | reverse complement strand
TGAATTCTTCAAGAATTATTGCATAGTGAAGGATCTGCTGGACCACTTCCAAACTGTTGCAATGGGTGTCAGAGCAGGAGGCCTATACAAACTTGATGTTACCAGCAAAGCACATCATGCACTGACTTTTGAAACTATGCCAACAGAGATTCTTTGGCATCAAAGGTATGGCCACATCAATCATCCTGATTTATTGTTATTACAGAAAAATAATATGGTTGAAGGATTCCCCATGTTAAAGAATGAGAAGGTTGGTTGTGATGGATGTGCATTAGGAAAGATGCACAGAGATGAATTCGCCTCTAATCCTGATAAGAAAAAGAGAGATGTGTTAGATCTTGTGCATATTGATGTTTGTGGGCCTATGCAGACTAGGTCTTTAGGAGGTGCATTTTACTTTCTGTTATTTATTGATGATTGCATGAGATACACATGGGTTTACTTCCTTAGATGAAAAAGTGATGTTTTCGAGTACTTTAAGGAATTCAGAACCATGGTGGAAAAACGGATAGGGAAATCCATCAAAATTCTTCGTTTAGATCAAAGGGGAGAGTATAAATCAGGGGACTTCAACAAATATTGCAAAGATAATGGAATAGTACACCAGTTTACAGTATCTCACACTCCACGACAGAACGGAGTCGTTGAAAGGAAAAATAGAACTCTGGTAGAGTGTGCACGCAGTATGATGAAAGGTAAGAATCTCTCAAATGCATTTTGGGTTGAAGCCATAAATACTGCAATTTATTTAAAGAATAGAAGTCCAACAAGGTGTCTTGATAATGTTACTCCTTTCGAGGCCTTGTATGGTTCCAAACCTGCAGTTCATAATTTGAAAGTATTTAGGTGCAAGTCTTTTGCTCATATTCCAAAGGAGAATAGGAGGAAATTGGATGCTAAAGCCATTAAATGTATTTTCATTGGGTAATGTTATGAATTTCAAGCATACTTGAATTGTTTGCTCTTTCTACTCACAAAGTATTTGCAAGTAGAGATGTACTTTTCTATAAGCAAGAAGCAGGAAATCATGACAACAATAGTCATGAGGAATGACATAGACTTCTTGATGAAGGAGTTAAAAAAGAGAAGCAACAGCCACCACAACAACAACCATCACCGCAATGACAACAACAACAGCAACAAGAAAGACTCAGTGATATGGACAATTCAAGCAGTCACAATTCATCTAGAGGTGAAGACAGATCTTCACAAAGTGGGGAGGAAGATAATCAGTTGAGAAGATCTTCACAACAGATTCAGTTTCTTGAGAGGTATAAAGACTATGCCCTAATGAGTAGCATTTCAAATGTCATAGAACCCATGAGTTTTGATGAAGCTAATAAACATGATGAATGACGAAATGCAATGGAGGAAGAATATAAATCTATAATGAAAAACAATACTTGGGAATTCACTGAATTGCCTAAACATAAGAAGCCCATTGGATGCAAATGGATATACAAACCCAAGTTTAAATCAGATGGTAGTATAGATAAGTATAAGGCTAGATTGGTTGCAAAGGGGTATTCACAAACATAAGTTAATGATTATGTTGAAACATTTGCACCAGTAGCTAAATTTAATACTATTGGAATGTTAATTACTTTAGCTACAAAGTACCATTGGAAGCTACACCAGTTAGATGTTAAATCTGCATTTTTGAATGGTGAGTTAAAGGAAGAGGTTTACCTTACTCAACCTGAAGGGTTTGTGGAAAAGGGGCAAGAACACTTAGTGTGTAAGTTAAAGAAAGCATTGTATGGACTAAAACAGGCACCTAGGTCATGGTATGAGAAGATAGACTCTTTCTTTCTTCAATAGGGTTTTATGAGGAGCAAAAGTGATCCAAATCTGTATACCAAATTTGATGAGAAGGGGTATATAGTATTTGTTTCCTTATATGTTGATGATTTGATAATTACAGGAAATGCAGATAAATTAATTGATGAAATCAAGGAGCAGTTGTCACAAGTGTTTGAAATGAAAGATCTTGGTGAGTTACATTACTGCCTAGGTCTTGAAGTTTTGAGAAATGCAGGCCAAACTTTTGTTTGTCAAAGTAAGTATGTTAGAGAAGTACTTAAGAGATTCAAAATGGATGAGTGTAAATCTTCTATTGTTCCCATGCAACAAAATGTGAAACTTTCTTGTGATGATGGTTTGAAGGAGGTGAATGGTACTATGTATAGACAGATGGTGGGTAGTTTGAATTATCTCACCACAACCAGACCTGATATTTCATATTATGTGAGTGTGTTAAGTCAGTTCATGGCGGAACCTCATGAAAACCATTGGAATGCGGCAAAGGATTGGGCTGGCAATCTGGATGATCGAAGATCAACCACCGAATATGCGTTTGGCATTGGATCCGAGGTTGTTTCATGGAGCAGTAAAAAGTAGCCTAGTGTATCTCTGTCTTCTACTGAAGCAGAATATAAAGCCTTGTGTGCAGCAACTTGTGAAGTTGTTTGGTTAAGAAGACTTCTTCAAGATGTTGGAGAAGAACAAAAGGAACCTACAATGATCAAATGTGATAATCAAAGTTCAATCAATCTTGCGAAGAATCCGATTTTTCATGCAAGGACAAAGCATGTTGAAGCTCATTTTCATTTTGTTCAATAAAAGTTGCAGTCAAATGAAATAGCTCTTATGTATTGTAATACTAGTGAAAATGTTGCTAATATTTTCACTAAGCCTCTTGGAAAGATTAAGTTTGAACTGTTTAGGGAGATGTTAGGTGTAGAAGTCAATCCATTCTCCATTAAGGGGGAGACTTGGAAATAATGGACTAAGCGCCAGTTACAAGTGTCATTTCTAAGAGTTGGTTCGTAGTTGAGAGTCTAGTTGTCTTTAATTTACATGTAACTGACTCAGTAGAGTATTTTCCTATATAAGAATGTAATCAATCTTCATTAATCAATAGAGAAGTGAGCGTAACCTCTCCGTGTGTTGTTTTCTCGTATTTTAACTGATGCTATATATTATTCCCGCGCAACAACTAACCGTTTAGCACTTCAACAAAGTCTTTGTTTTTTTGGTGACTCATCAACGCACATCAATGGCTTTTTGTTTGATTTGGTAATTGATGTGATTTCCAGTTTCATTCATTGCTACACAGTGTGTGCACACTTTACCAGTGATGTGAGTCGTGAGGATGATGGGTGATAATGCGTTTTCAATTTTTTTTTATTTTCTTGCCGACCAACACATGAAGAGGTACCACTCATTCAAATATCATCCACTTTACCAATTTTGCTTTATGACCGACCAACACAGACCAATTTTCCCACCTACTTTTTGCCAACCAACACGTGAAGAGGGACCACGCACTCAAATATCATCCACTGCTTTTACTTTACCAATTTTTCTTTATGGCCGACCAACATGTGTAGAGGGAAAACTTTAGTCTGACACCACATGCAATGATTTTTTGTTTAAAGCCTAATCTCATTTTAAAATTAAAGTATATATATTTGTATTCAATCTATCACTGAAATATCACGAGGATGCCTGGATTTGACTTACCACTCAATTTATGATGAAGACGGAACCACATCAACCTGAGCCCAGGGCACAGAGCACAACACTTAAATTTTCCGCTAAAAAAATATCATATAAAAGTTTTCTTTATTACTCTAAAACAACAAAATTATTATTCAAATCGTATTCCTAGTCTTAGTTCCATAGTGCAAACTAACATTTGGGCCACAACAAAAGTTTTTAGATTGGCTATATCAAATAATTATTCAAGTGAACATTAGAGACCTTGTGGCCCGTAGGGATGGAATTTGCGGGCAAATTTCCCATCACAGGGTGATTTGTCCGTCAAATAAGTCAAATACATTAAAAAATTTGGGCAAAACGTCAACGTTTTTTTGTTGAATCTGTCAAAACGGGTATATAATTTGTGGAAACCGTCAAATTTGACGGGTTGTTGGAATTTGAAATTCCAACCATGCTTGTGGGCAAACGAGTTTTGACTTGTTTTGTCATATGATTTTGAAACGATAAAGTTTTCATGAAAGATGATTTCACACATAGTTGTATTTTTATATATTTTTTATTTTATGTTAGAATTTTTTGGCTTTTGATTGTTATAATTTTTATTATAATTATTAACTTTGTTTTTGGTTATAATTTTTATTATAATCATTTGAAAGAAAATAATGTTTATGTAGGCATGGGCGTTTGAATAAAGAAACCAGAAGTATATAAAAATATAATTCTAATTTATAAAAATTGAAATTTATAATAGAAATTTATGTGCAAATAAATTTATAATAGCAAGTTTATTTCCTTCCTTACTATGCCTGGAAGTGTTGTCGTAATTGTTGGTACTAGTTTGAAATCAAAGCTTTCCAGCCCACAATGATTTAGATAAAATTGATAAATAAAAGAAAATGGTATTCCATGTATGCATCATCAAAATTAAATGAAATTGTGAAAATTGGAATCTTTCCATGTATGAATTAAAATTTTGAATTTATTATTATTATAATTAAATTTATTTAATATCAATAGCTTCAATAAAATTTCGGAATATATATGAAAAATTATTTTTTAAACATTTAAAATTAAAAGATGTCACAAATATATTACCATCATTTTTTATTATGAGTGGGCACCAACTTTGGCGTATAGGAAAATGTACAATACTTCTTTTAAATATGATAATATCTGTGTGGATTTTCTTATTTCTTCAAGAAAATCTTAAATAAAGTCAAATTTCAAAATGTATTATTTAAAATAAAATTATTTAGACTTAGAGTTTTCCATCTTTTGTAAGAGTTTATTTTCACGTAATTATCAAAATAAGGATAGGGATGGTCTATATAATGTAGAAGAACGTGTGGAGGCTAGTGTAACTTATAAGGATAGTTAAAAAAATTGCGAGAACTCTGCAACTCTTCAACCCTATTATGCCAAACTAGCAATGGCAGCCCCCGCTCAAGGAGGAGTCACCCCCTCCTTTCGAAATGTAGTGGCTGGAAGCAGTCAACCACTCCAGCCCCCTGCCCTCATTCCTGACACTTCTAGTGCTCCCAACTGAATGGAAACATAACAGACAAAGGAAGTTAAGGAAGCTCCAACAAGCTCAGAATCGCTCCCAGCTCAAAACCATCAAAATCTGAAAGCCGACAAGAAAATCCCATTGAATTGCATCCCACAATCAGAGGAAGTATCGTAGTACAAAATCATATCGCCCCTCCTGGGGGGAGAAATTCAATACATGCAAGATCGTGCCCTCATATGCAAATTCATGGGCCTTTGGCCATCATAGAAATCCCTGATGTGGTGGATCAAAACTAGATGGAAGCCCGAAGGGGATGTTTCCCTCAAACTAGGATCCAAAAGATTCTTTACGGCCATCTTCAACCTGGTTGAAGACCGAGAAAGAGTCTTCCAAGGAGGCCCGTATTTATTCAACTTTGATAGTCTATATATGTGGATCTGGAAAGAGAAAATTAGCCCGAAAAAGGATGATTTCATTGTTTCTCTGGTATGGATCAGATTGTACTCGCTCTCGTAGGAGTACTGGCGCACGAAAATTCTAGAAGGTATCAGAAACACTCTTGGATCCTTTGTCTGTATTGTCGAGGCCACCCTTCAAGGTTATTATACCTCCTATGCTTGGATCCGTGTCTACCTCAATGTATCCAAAGCTCTGTCAGCGTCAATATGCCCTAGATATAAGGACGTGGACTGGCTCCAAACCCTGGATTATGAACATGATGCCATGCTCACGGGCACATTTTCCAAGAATGTCCCCTAAATAAGCAAAGAGCGCCCCCCAAAACCCAATTGGAAAAGGACAAGGAAGGTTTTAAAAACGTCCAAGCAAAGCACAATGACAAAAAAAAAATACCTACCCATCCCAACCCCAAAGGCCTTTTCACCAGTAACAGTTTTGACTCGCTAACAAAACTCTCAGAGAAAAAAGTACTTGACCAAATCCCCTCGGTCGAGACCCAACCACGTCCCAACCTAGTCAAGAAAATAACCTTCCCACCACTTGTGTCCCCTCTTTCCCTAAGTCTGAACCCCAGATACAGGACCAAGATGATCCAATGGTCCCCTCTGAAACCCTAAAGGTGAGGCAGGACAAGATGTAAGACATGGATCTAGAATATCTAGACCTGCAAGGCATAGTAGCAACATGCGAATGGAAAGAGGAACACTCAATACCGGATCAACAAATTAGAATATTGCAAAGTGCCTTGATCAAATCAAGGAATAAACAAAAAGGAGCAGTGACCCAAAAAGGTAATAATCATGTACCTACATCTTTAGGAATTAAGAACACTTCAAGAAAATAAATTATCAAGGCTCCAAAAGATGAAAAAAAAAGAGGAAGGTCATCCAACAAGCAACTCTTACAAGAATTGGGATAACTTCTTCTAAATTCATGAAGGATTAAAAGCATGGTGGAAAAATTCTCTTCACACCCCCAATCTTTCCAATGAAATACATCTCATGGAATGTAAGAGGCCTTAATAGCCCGAGTAAACAAAGATGCTTAAAGACCTTGATAACTGATTAAAAACCTTCTATAATGTTGTTACAAGAAACCAAATGTACATCCATAACTATGGAAAAAATGGCCACTAGATGTTGGAGAGGCTGTAATGTCATAGCAATAGATGCTGAAGGGGCATTAGGTGGTTTGGCCATCCTTTGGAACCCCATCGAAATCTCCCTCTCCTCATTCTTCACCACCCAACATACTATATCAGCCAAATTCCAACCAATGGGATCTAACCAATCTGGTTATATCACCAATGTCTATGGACCTCAAATTATGCAAGATAAATTAACCTTTCTGCAGTCTCTCTCTCTTTTATCTCCTCTCTTAGAAAGCCAACCTTGGATCATAGGGGAAAACTTTAACATTATAACTTCTCTCCTAGAGAAAAGTGGATGCTTAAACTATCTGGATCAGGACTCTGAAATATTTAAAGAAACCATTAGCGACTTGGGCCTGGTAAACTGGGAAACCTCTGATGGAACCTTTACTTGGAGGAACCACCCAGTTTTCCAGCACCAAATAGACTCCCATATGGATCACTTTCTCATCTTTGAATCTCTTCTTGAAAGAAACTTTACCATAGAATCCACCATTCTTCATTGTCATGGATCAGACCATTGGCCCACCAACCTCCTCATTGACATCCCAGTAAGCCCCAAGAACCGTCCCTTCTGCTTCGAATCCTTCTGGATGGCGAATCTCTCCTTCCACTCTAACTTTCCCTCTTGGTGAAAGGTAGCACCAATCAACTCAGGCTCCCCAATGTTTAGAATCCAACAACAACTGAAGAACCTGAAACAACAAATCAAGATATGGAATAATTAGAATTTGACAACATATTTGAAACCAAAAAACAACTACAAGAAAGACTGAAGCACGAGGAAATACTCTAGAGACATAAATCAAGAGTCCTGTGGCTACAGGAAGGTGAGAGAAACTCAAATTTTTTCCACAATATGATGATCCAACAAAGACATCAGAACAAAATTGTCTCTCTAAAAGACCAACAAGGTAAAAAATTAAGCAACCACCAAAATATCCAATCATAATTTCTTCAATACTACAGAACTCTAATGCAATAACCTCAGTTGAATCGAAAGGAAGCAATCATAAAGATTACCCAACATATAATTTACAAAAATGATAAACGAAAATCAAAATGAAGCTGAGATGAGGCTAGTCACCATGGAAGAAGTGGAGAAAGTGATCTCGAAGATGCCTAAAGGGAAATCTCCTGGACCTGATGGATTCAAAATAGAATTTTACCAAGCCTTATGGACGGAAATAAAGAATGAAGTCTAGGAAGTAGTGGAAGACTCCAAAAGATACAAAAAATTCCTCCTAACTTTCAACGCTACCTTCCTCACTTGCATTCCTAAAGAAGATAAAGTAGAAAACCCCAAAAAATTTTGTCCTATGTTCCTTTGCAATGTTGTATAAAATATCATATCCAAAATCATTGCGAATAGACTAAAACCCCTCCTCCCCTCCCTTATCTCAACAGAGAAGACAAGTTTTGTGGAAGGAATACAAAATCCTATCACCCCTCTCGGGGGAAGACATTCAATACATGAAAAATTGTGCCCCCATATGCAAATTCATGGGCCTTTGGCAATCCGAGAAATCCATCATGTGGTGGATCAAAACCAGATGGAAGCCTGAAGGAGATGTTTCCCTCAATCTGGGATCAAAAGGATTCTTTACGACCATCTTCAACCTGGTGGAAGATCGAGAAATAGTATTCCAATGAGGTCCATATTTCTTCAACTCTTTCGGTCTATATATGTGGATTTGGAAAGAGAACTTCAGTTGGGAAAATGAAGATTGTGTTTCTTCTCCGATATGGATCGGATTGTACTCGCTCTCGTAGGAGTATTGGCACACAAAAATTCTAGAGGGTATCGAAAACACTCTTGGATTGTTTGTTAGGATTGCAAGGGCCACCCTTCAAGGTCATTATGCCTCCTATGCTCAGATCTATGTCTACCTCGATGTATCCAAAGCTCTGCCAATGTCAATATGCCTCAGATATGGGGATGTAGACTAGCTCCAGACACTGGATTATGAACACATTCCCTTTTCGTGCATAAAATGCCATGCTCACGGGAACCTTTTCCAAGAATGTCCCCTGAATAAGAAAATAGAGCCCCCCAAACCCCAATTGGAAAAGAACAAGGTAGGTTTAAAAAAATTCCAAGAAATGTGCAAAGAAAAAAAGAAAATACCTACCCATCCCAACCCCAAAGGCCCTCGCACCAGTAAAAATTTTGACTTGCTAGAAAACTTCTCAGGTCAAGAAGTACCCGGCACAATCCTCTCGGTCGAGACCCAACCAAGTTCCCAACCTGGTCAAGAAAAGAACCTTCCTGCCACTGGCGTCCCCTCTTCCCCTATGTATGAACCTCAGATACAAGACCAAGATGATCCAATGGTCCCCTTTGAACCCCTAAAGGTGGAGAAGGACAAGCTGGAAGACATGGATCTAGAAGATCTAGACCTACAAGGCATAGGAATAACATGTGAACGGAAAGAGGAACACTCGATACCAAATCAACAAATCAAACTATTTCAAAGTGCCTTCATCAAATCAAGGAATAAAGAGAAAGGAGCAATGACCTTTTTGGGGTCTTATAATCATAGGTAACTTGTTTCTTCAGCTGCCTATCTGGCGTTTCTCCCGTGATGAATACATTTGGCTTACTGAGCTCAGTTGATTCAATTTCCCCCTCCACCCATTTCGCTCGATCCTTCATCACCCTACTACATCCTTCATCCACCGCCGCATCTTTCAATCCCTCACCCTTCACTTCATCATGCCCATCACTCATCCCTGCATGAATAAAAAAACTTAGTATAATAAACAAATAATTAGATTAATTAATAGGTTAATAATGTTAGTAATAAAATTTAGTGTAGTTAGATTAATTAAAATACGTTAGACTAGTTAATAATTAATTAATTAATAATTAAATTAGTTGTTTAAATTATTAATTAGGTTAGTGTTTATTAATTAAACATTAAATAAAAATATAATAAAAAACATATATTAATAAAACATATGAAATATAATAAAAAACATATATTAATAAAACAATAAATATTAAATGCAAAATATAATTAAAATAAAATAACAATTAATAAACAAAACAAATACTAAAAACAAACATTAAACAAAAAGCAAAAAACCAAAATACGAATATAACATAAACCAACGAATTAAAAAACAAAACAAAAAAATTAAAAAAAGGCACATTAATCCTAAGTTTTACCCGCCATTTCCCCATGTAACTCAGAGCCCCCTCCCTCACGTCACATCACTACCGAGGGGGTCCGAGTTAGCGGTATTGGGAGGGACAAGTGTCACCCCCTGGTGAACTCGGACCCCTCCCTCCCAATACCACTTACCACCTCAGGGGTCCGAAAACCACCTTCCCCCTGCAAAACCGCTCACCCAAAAACTCAAAACCGTTATTTTTCCAGTTTCAACCAGTCGATTTCCTTGAAGGATTCCGGGCAGACGGGAAGTAATTTTGAAAAACCGAGAGAGGTTTTTCTCCGTAATGGGTTGAAGAGAAAACAAATATCTTATGTTTTTCATAGGTGCCACCAATTGGGAGAATCAAAGCCATCTTTCACCCCCTTTTTCCAGGTTTCTAGTTTTTCCTGTTTCAACCTTGATTTTGCGAAAGCTGTTTCGGCGAGATGGAGACAAAATTGGAGAAACCAAAGGAGGTTTTTTCTCCAGACAACCCCATATACAATAACGTCCTACATTTTTTTCACAGGTGTCACCATTGGGGAGAAACAAATGTCTGAGTTGACCCCTTTTTTGCAGTAGTTCGGCCCATCTTTCATGGCAGACAGTTCAAGATTTTTTGGGGATTTTATTTCTATTTTTGGCCGAGGTGGTTGAATCCAAATTCCTAATCTTTAGGGGTGATCTCTCCTATTTATTCATGTAATTCTAATGTAAAATGATTGATCCTCACGCCCAAGGAGCGGTGATCTGTAATCTATTTTGAAGAGATCTACCAGTAATAAAAGGGATGATTCACATGATTCCTGCATGTGGATGTTGGTGATGTGCTTTCTTCTTTGTTAATTTTTATCCTACTTTTTGATCATTCTGTTTGCTATATCTAATCGTTTAAAAGAATTTTAAGTGCAAAATTTATCTCTGATACTCTGTTCCTGGATTTTAACGATCTGAATGTTTTTCCTTTGATATTAAAGTAAAGAAATTCCTAATTGCTTCTCTGTTTTAATTGATTATCTCCCTTGTTTATATCTTTCCATCACTTTAACTCAGAAAGATACAACATTCTCATTACCTTGCCCTATGAAGAAGCCTAATAAAAGTTGTACCTGATGACAATCTTTAACAGACCCCATAGCCCAATGGAATTCTAAAACAATCATTTAGCCAAACATCTCAAATCTAAAGCAAATTCTGCACCTCATAACTAGCCTAAGATCCATGTTCAAACAAATCTAAATCTGACAGAGAGATCCCTCTCTGATTCTTGGAGGGCTAGATCCTCGACTCAAAGTGGTTTTTTGGTTACCCCTGTCGATTTCCTCTTCAGCCTGGGAAATTACAAGGTGATAACAGACCCAAAAAGGTAAGAATCATGTAGCTACATATTTAAGAATCAATAACACTTCAATCAAAGAAATTATCAAGGATCCAATAGATGAAAAAAAAGAGAGGAAGGCCATCGAACAAGCAACTGTTACAAGAATTGGGAGAACTTCTTCTAAATTCAGGAAGGATTAAGAGCATGGTGGAAAAAATCTCTTCACACCCCCAAACTTCCCAATGTGAGATCGGAAGACCACCTCAGGGGTCCGAAAACCACCTTCCCCCTGCAAAACCGCTCACCCAAAAAACTCAAAACCGTTATTTTTCCAGTTTCAACCAGTCAATTTTCGAGAAGGATTCCGGGCAGACAGGAAGGAATTTTGAAAAACCGAGAGAGGTTTTTCTCTGTAACGGGCTGAAGAGAAAAAAAATTCTCTTAGGTTTTTCATAGGTGCCACTAGTTGGGAGAATCAAAGCCATCTTTCAGCCCCTTTTTTCAGGTTTCCAGTTTTTCTTGTTTCAATCCTAATTTTGCAGGAGCTATTTCAGCGAGATGGAGACGAAATTGGAGAAACCAAAGGGGGTTTTTTCTCCATAAAAACCCATATACAATAAAATCCTACATTTTTTTCACAGGTGTCACTGTTGGAGAGAAACAAATGTCTGAGTTGACCCCTTTTTGTAGCAGTTCGACCCGTCTTTCATGGCGGACAACTCAAGATTTTTTAGGGATTTTATTTCTATTTTTGGCCGAGGTGGTTGAATCCGAATTCCCAAGCTTTAGGGGTGATCTCTCCTATTTATTCATTTAATTTTAATGTAAAAGGGTTGATCCTCACACCCAAGGAGTGGTGATTTGTAATCTATTTTGAAGAGATCTACCAGTAATAAACGGGACGATTCACAAGATTCCTGCATGTGGATGTTGGTGATGTGCTTTCTTCTCTGTTAATTGTTATCCTACTTTTTGATCATTCTGTTTTCTATATCTAACCGTTTAAAATGATTTTAAGTGAAAAATTTATCTCTGATACTCTGTTCTTGGATTTTAACGATCTGAATGTTTGTCCTATGATATTAAAGCAAAGAAATTCTTAACTGCTTCTCTGTTTTAATTGATTATCTCCCCTGTTTATATCTTTCCATCACTTTAACTCAGAAAGGTCCAACATTCTCATTATCTTGCCCTGTGAAGAAGCCTAATAAAAGTTGTACCTGATGTCAATCTTTAACAGACCCCATAGCCCAATGGAATTCTAAAACAGTCATTCAGCCAAACATCTCAAATCTAAAACAAATTCGGCACCTCATAACTAGCCTAAGATCCATGTTCAAACAAATCTAAATCTGATAGAGAGATCCCTCTCTGATTCTTGGAGGGCTAGATCCTCGACTCGAAGTGGTTTTGTGGTTACCCCTTTCGATTTTGTCCTCAGCCTGGGAAATTATAGGGTGATAACAGACCCAAAAAGGTAAGAATCATGTAGCTATATCTTTAAGAATCAAGAACACTTCAAGCAAATAAATTATCAAGGCTCCAATAGATGAAAAAAAGAGAGGAAGGCCATCGAACAAGCAACTGTTACAAGAATTGGGAGAACTTCTTCTAAATTCAGGAAGGATTAAGAGCATGGTGGAAAAATTCTCTTCACACCCCCAAAATTCCCAATGAAATACATCTCATGGAATGTAAGATGCTTAACATCTTGAGTAAATAAATATGCTTAAATACCTTGATAATTGATGAAAAATATTCTATAATGTTGTTACAAGAAACCAAATGTACATCCATAACTATATAAAAAATGGCCACCATATGTTGGAGAGGCGTTAATGTCATAGCAGTAGATCTCGAAGGGGCATCATGTGGTTTGGCCATCCTATGGAACCCCAACAAAATCTCCCTCTCATCATTCTTCACCACCCAACGTACTATATCATCCAAATTCCAACCAATAGGATCTAACCAATCTGGTTATATCACCAATGTCTATGGACCTCAAATTATGCAAGGTCAATAGAGAATGGAATGGAACATTTTATCTGGATTTATAGTCAATAGAGAATGGGACATTTTATTTGGATTTATTACCTGGAAATCCTGGAAAGAGCACAACCATAGGGTTTTTAAGCCTCAAGCCCTGCCTCCAGAAGAAATCTAAAACAAGGTTCTCATCTCAGTCCGGGAAATGATTTTGGCCCAACTCTGGGAGGACAAAGACTGAAAAGTCATCCCATTCAAGCTATCTGTAATCCAAGGCCTCAACCTCATATCCAACCTTGCTTTCCTCATGAAACACCCAACAACGACCCCTCCAGCTTCGACATCTCAATTGAATGCTCCCCCAGAAAGGTTTTTCAGGATGAACTTCGACGGGGCCTGAAAAGGAAATCCAGGTAAGGAATGGTATGGAAGAGTCTTCAGAAACATCAAATGCAACATCTTGAGAATGTATGGGGTTCAGATGGGGATTCGACAAGACCGCGCCATGGGAAACCCACGACTACATTTAACATAGGGGAATACTCCCAAGATGCCAGGGGGAAGGAACCAGATGTACAACCCTGAATCTGTTCTCCAACTCACCCAAAAGGACATGAATTAGAGACAATTGGAATGGGTCAATGACACATGATCTCCAACTAGCACAAGAAGGTGGGCCTCTCGTGCTAGCATCCAACAACCACAATTAAGGAATTTACTGAAGGTGACTAATTCTGAGGATGAGGAAAATAGGGAACGATGGATCTCCCACGAGGCAACAGATATGAGAGGAAGCCTGAGGTAAGGCCAACAAGGCAGAAGGAAAATAAAAATAAATGAGAGTTATGAGGCGTCCTCAGGATGCCCAGACTCACTCTCGTCTCTATGAAATCCTCCCTGATGATGAGCCACTCTCCTTTGAGAAGGAACATGACTCTTAGAGAAATTTTGATGCTTATTCTACAGCTAGAGAGCCCGGTTCAGGACTTCCAGTCCCCCTCTTCCAGTAGAGAGAGACCTATTGGAAGTCCTCTCTCCATCTGGTACCACCTTTCAATTCGGGCCCTCATCAGAGATACCATGGCCCCTAAGAGAGAGACCTATTGGAAGTCCTCTCTCCATCTGGTACCACCTTTCAATTCGGGCCCTCATCAGAGATACCATGGCCCCTATGAATGGATATCCTCTTGGTTATAGGTGCGACTCGAGACTTCTTGGAGCTTCCACCTCGAGACAACAAGAGGAGGGGTTACCAGAATCTCACGTCCAACATGAGGCCTTTAACGCTGCTAGGAATTGCATTTCAAATACCCATCAGTGATTCCAGAGAGCTCTAGATGAAGCAAAAGACAAATTTAGCGAGGAATATGAGATGACTACTGATACATAAATAACTGAGAACACTATCCATTGGGTCCCAGACATTGGCCACACCAGGGGTAGGGACACTCGATATTGGAGGATAGCTGAACTCTACTGGCACATCAAGACCTTCTTGGGACAAATGTTGCAAACTAGGGAAGATGCTCAAAACACGGTCCAACTCCAACTCGATGGCCTCCACTTGATGGTTCAAGAGATCCTTGTTCGCCTCCCTCAAGAAGCTAGTCATAAACATCCAGGGCACAATGAAACTCAACTAGAAAATCCTCAGACCTCTGGTGAGGGGCCCTTGGCCCCATGAAGTCAATTCCCTAGTAGTCTTAATTTTTGAAAATGATAGCTGTTAGTAGTTATAGGCATGGTACTTTCAACAGGACTGTGGTTTTTAAGTTTTTTCGAATATTTCATAAACAATATATTTGGCCAAATGGCATCTACCTATGTTGTTGGTCTGGTTTCCTGAGTGGAAGGCCAACAACAAGGATTTTTGGACTATATGATATATTAAAAATATAATAGAATTTTTCCTGTGAACTTTACAAAAAAAATAATGTCGAAGACCATGTGATATTTGACTGCTTATAAATCATTGAATTACGTATAACCTCTCATACCATCTCTTTTGTGAATCTCATTAGCTCACAAATGCACTGGTAAGGTGTCACAAAAGAGAACATGGGTGTTTCAATACCCCCGAGTGTAGTCAAATTCTCTTTTTAGTGTATCAAACATAAATCATATTACTATGCCCTTAAAATTGCGAGACAATATGGGGATCAATTTAATTTGAAATTAGTCCAGAAACTTAATAAATGCATTCAACATATTTCACATGCATGTTAAATATGTGTAAACAATCATGTAGCTCGATTATCATACCTTTCCTTCCAGCGCTCGTTGATTTTCCAAGTGGTCTTATATCTATTCAAAATTCTTTAAGAATAAACCATATTCTTGTCCTCAAATTTCTGTCGGATTATACCCCTTTGTTGCTGGGTCGGAACACTAAGGGAATCAAACTTGACGCCATAGATATGTAGACCTGATATGGTTGATGCAGAAAGAGGCAGATTTTTTAACCCATGGTGTTGGTGGGAAAAGCTTCTATCAGGTAGGAAACATAACTTTTGAGCAGTCCAGGTAGAGTCAGGGTCTCTTTTTTTTTGTCCCATCCTACGTTGTTGTTGTTGTGGTCGAGGAGGAACTGGCCGATGGTGTCTCAAGGGTGAGAGTAGCGTTAAACCCCAATTTCATGCATGTCATTGCCACTATCTCTTGTTTGGCCGAGCCCTATTGGATTGTATCAAAACCGAAACACGAAGGATCAAACCTCAAGCCTATGCAACGATTTATTCACCACCAGCAGGAGAGGCAACATAAGAGACAACACCAGATACAAGGGAAAAGGTAGGTGTTGTTAATGGACAATCATTGTGGCTAGCGACTAGAATTACCACTAGACATTGCTGGTATTGATTCCTTGTCTTATGGGGTCGACTTACTGGGTAACATTAATTCATCACTCAACTTTTAGGATTTGCATGAACCCCAACAAGCTCCAACACCGAGTCAACTCAGATAATCCATGAGTTGCTTTCGTGGAACAAATTCCAATATTGAATTTTCAAGGGTAATTGTCTAGTAAGATCTGGTGAGGACCTCCACTCGAGAGAAGAAATATTGTATGGTTTCTCTACATTTGTCCTCTATTTTCTCTGTAATTTATAACAACAAATTTTTTAAATATGAATCCCTTCTTATTAATTGAAAGCATCATAGTGAATAATATATATTTCTCTCCTACTCTCACTCTCAATTATTACAGCTAACTCAAGAGTTATTAATGATTCTATGGATGTAAAATCGTTTCTATGGATGTATTGAATAACTTTCTTTACTCGTCGACATAGAAATCATAGTAATGGTAGTAGCACACAATCATAATAATAAGAATAGAGATCATGAAAAATAATATCGTTATTTACAGTAACTAGAATTAGGCATGTGTATGTCCTCACTCTCTTTATTTGCCTCTGTTTTTGTTCTCTGTATCTGCAAAATTTATGTTCGAGCATTACTTATGCCAGGTATCTATGATTATACAAGTATAAACATAGAAAGTAGACGATCATATCAAAAAATATTATAGCTCTTTGGCTTCTTGATAGAAATTTACTATAGGGAAGGATGCTAATTGGATGGCTGTGATGCGGATGGAGATCGGCCGATGGAATTCAATAAGATGAGAAGATGTTGGAGAGGCCAAAGGTGAGAAGTAGCTTGGGTTATACAACTTCTGTAGAGCTTGGTCTGTGTTTTCCGTTGAGATTCATAATGTTGTTTGACAATAGAAGTTGGAAGAGAAAGGAGAGCTAGTCCCGGTAATAACTGATCATAGGGTAATAATTGATCATAGAGTAATAGATGAGTGAGGCGGTAGAGTGACAAAAAGGCGATGAGTTCGTGGAGCTATGGCAATGATAGAAAGAAAAGCGATGAGGTAGTTTAATTTATTTTGACATAGGTTTGTAGGTTTGCATGATTTATCGTCATTGCTCCCACAACTATATCAGTCATTATCAATCATATATTTTTATAAAAACGTAAAAGTGACACTGCATAAGTGTTAGTATATTCACTCAGTGCAAACAAACATAAATTTAATAAATGCATAATAATTGTTTTGAAATGCTTAATAATTAATAGACTCAAAATTTAAGACTAAGATACAAATTTCGATTTATTAACCAATAGATTTTAAATAAAAACAATTAAAATATTAGAAAATAATAACTATTTTAGTTTTCCTATTTATTTATAACTTTGAGATTCACAAACTTATTGAAAAAACTTTCAGAATCACATAAATATTTTTAATAACAAGAAAGTAATAGAAATTCAAGATCAATCAATCCCTATTGTCTTGGCCTTCCGCAAAGGAACTAATAAATAGTCTAGTACCCTCCCCTCCATAGTTAGTTTCAACTTTCAAAATATTAGCAATTACAAATGAAACTAGTTGACTTTATCCTTCGTAAAAATCTGCATGTCATAGGAGTAAATTTATTAAAAATATT
>CBVK0102994151.1:0-11275 GCA_900067695.1 Picea abies | reverse complement strand
AATTGAAGGCTATTATATATATATATATATATTGGTGAATTTTTTAGTCAATTATATAATCTTGTAAATTCTTGGTGAATATTTCACTGAATTATAAAATCTTGTAAAATCCTAGCGAATCTCTCATTGAATTATAAAATCCCGGTGAATCTTTTACTAAAATATAAAACATTATGAAGTCTTCGTGAATTTTTTGATAAATTATAAAACCACATATAATAATAGGAAAATATATTCATTGAACTGTAATATAATCGTTTTACATGTTTGGAAAAGAAACATAGTTTGTCCCTCCTCCACACAATGTTGCAAGCATCAGGGGTTGTGTTTTCCAGGGTTGCCAAGGTTCACATATTCACTTCTAAAACAATTATGATTTTCCAAGGGGTGGTGGGTTTAATGGCCACCAAGATTCCAATCCCCTCGAGGCATGTGCCTAGAATTTCCACGGAGGGGTTCCCCAAATTCCATTAAAAGACTTTCTAAGAGACAAAAATTGACATAGTTTTGTCTAAAGGATTGGTGTATGCCACCAATGACATCTAGATATTTGTATACCCAACACCAATGAAACTAGATCTTCGTTGTATATCACACCAATGACATGTAGGGATTCACTTGGTGTAAAATATTTTCAATTCCATGTTCCCCTTCTATAGGATATTTAAATAAAAATAACTTAATTAAGAGAAATGATTCATAATATGTCTACCTAGTTACCCAACCTAAGACCAAATTAGAAATATATTTTTAGAACATACATATCTATATGTCATCTAAATAGCATGCAAACAAGAAGAACAAACATATATACAAAACAAATTATGGGCTACCAAATTTCTAAACAACAAGTAGAGATTGTCAAAATGATAAAAATGTGTACATGATGTAAAAAACACACTTATGAGCAACTGACAACAAGAAACCATGGCATTTAAACAAATGTTAGAAACAACAACATCTAGGCACAAAAATATTAATATCATGGTCATTATTCATATAAAGGTATTCTTATGTAAAAAAACTTTAGGAGATAAGAAATGTGAAACAATTAAGTCATTCCATGATGACAATGATAATAGTCTCAGTTAGATTACCATAATTAAGCATGCACAAAAATAAATGTATATTTAGTAAGGGTTATTATGCCATCGTGTATATCTATACCTAACAATAGAATGGTACACATTCAAAGTCTTATCACCCATTTTAAACCCATTAAGGGAAACACATGCAATGTCTATCACTGATGGATCCTACTACATACCAACTCCCAAAATTGAGTTGCATAAAAGTAATGAAGAAATAAATGATTCTGAATTATATAGAAATCTATTTTTCCCATGTGATACCAACAACAATAAGAATACCTCCTTCTTAGTTACATGCAACTCTTCATAACATGTTCATTATTAGCAAACACTATAGAATGTTTTTTTCAAGCGTGTTCTTCAACTTTGACTTAAAGAATGATAGTGCACTAAATATTATCTCATCCTCCATTGACTACATGTAATGCTCTCTTATTCTTGCCATGAAAATTATAATTGCATTAGAGGAATGTCGGTCTCATGCTAATAGGTATCCTATGATGAATGCATATGAACCTAGTGTATAGACCAATTTTCTCTTCACTTAGCTAATTAGAGCTCATTTCCCTTTCTAAATAACCAAAAAGTCTTTTGAAAGAAAATATAAAATAAACATAGTAGATCCTAAAAGGTGAAGATACTTAAGTCATGCCACAAAGTTAAAGGAAATAAAAAAATATTTCCTTGAACCATTAAATATATATAGAAAATAATAATAATCATGGAAAACACATTGAATGCCGAGAGAATAAAAAAAGATATATATTAAACCTAATACAATATATTTCTCAAATAAACATGACAAAAAGATGAACTAAAGTTATTTTTACTCAACAAAAGTCTTTGAATTTAACCCAAACCATTGAATCCATGGAAATCAAATGAAACCAATCATGCCACAACAAAGGGTTTAGTCAGACATCAAATGAGAACTAGAAGAATTCAAGTGTCTAACACAATTTTTAACCAAAATTTCAAACTTGAAAAAATGCTCCAAAATTAAACAAACAAACAAACCCCAAAATTAAACAAACAAACAAACCATTAAAATTTACCAATATATTAAAATGAACCCATTCTTGCTTAGAGGAAGTCTCGTTAAATTGGTTATTTACCCTTTAATACTATGACACTATCTATGTGAAGATATAGGTCCCGACTTCATAAAATTCCAGCTTCATTCCATGTCCCATACATGAAAGAGACAATGTAATAGTTAAATATGAAAACAACCATCTTAAAATAATTTCCATCAAGGAAATGTGCCTCCAATGTTACAATGAAAAATAAAAAAATATAGAACATATTTTCACCTGAAACACAACATCAAATTGCCATATAGTGATCTTTCTATAATAAAGAATTTCCGACCTAATCCAAAAATAAAGGAACAATGAATTCAATCAAATAACAATAATCACATCATTCATGTTATTCCATTCATTATTTCTTGCATGACCATTGGAGCACGACATACACATACCAAAATAAGTGTCCCCTAGGCCCTCATATATATTGGATTAGACAAAATCTTGCGGTATATCTATTTATCAGTTCTTATCCCAGTCCTCATTTTCTTCATTCTGAACACAATCTTCTCCAGATGGATTATCATTATGAGTCTCCAAAGCATTATGTTCCATATAAAGTTCATTAGATAAGTTTGTTATATTTTTTTCTAATCTTCTATCACAATACGAGCACCAAAGAGCTAGTGCTCTTTCATATGGAAAATTGTTAATGTCATACTTTGTTACATAAATCTTAAATATGTATCCATATGTTTATCAAGATTGTTCCTCATGTTTGACTTCAAAAATGACAGTGCACTAAACATTCTTTCTTCCTCCACCGATTCCAACATCATGGTTTGACATAAATTTGCTAATTTGAAATATTCTAATATGTTTTCTTATAAGTATTGGCTAGCACCTAAAATAGTCCATAATCTTGTTATTGCACCATATTCTAGAGGATTCTCCAAAACAAAAAATTTCTTCCACATTGTTTCAGCGAAGCGTGTGGCTTGTTGAAACAATTTTGATGAATATAAAATACCTTGAACTTGTTCTCCATATATCCAGACCTTCTGGAAAAAGTGGTGCACTAATGTTTTTATATTTTTTCTAGAAATTTAGCTTTTAAAGTTGTTTGAAATTGTTGATTGTTCCAATATTGAGGATACATAAAAAAATGGCCTCCAACAATTCATCTTGAGGAAATCATTCTCTTATCTCTAATGCTAGTGATTTTGAAATTTCTATCAAGTTGTGTCTCACTGAAATGACAAAATTATCGATTAGGTCTCTTGACACATGGCACTCTTTGGTGATTTGTCGTTTCTTAACAATATAGTGAAAATGAACCATATTCCCATGCACTTCCATACATAGTATCCCTTTTTCGTCAAACTTCAATTTGTTTTATTATTTTATATATCAATGATCCTAGTCCAATTTGTAAACTGTGGACCTGTAAAAGACTCTAGCATCATATACAAATTATCCAATGAAAGGCATGCTAATTTTGTTTCATTTTTATATTTTGCAATATACATCGTGCGACTTTGAGAAATTTTCACGAGGACATTCATTTCATCTAGCATAGGAAGAATTTCAACCAATGTTAATAATGTCTCTATGTTATTTAGTTGAAAAAGAATATCTTGAGCTCTATCTAAATCGAAGCGATGTTCACACATCATCCCCACCAAGGACTGGTACTTACTAAATAGTCTTTGAGTTGGTCCATTCAATGAGATCCATCTTGTATCAAATTCTTTTAATAGCTTGTTTCCATTTGTAACACCATCAACAATTTTTTGAAACTTTGAAAATCATTTGGGACTACGAAAAAAGTATGCATAAGCCTCTCGTACAAGATCTTCAACTTTTGAAATTGATGGAAAATTACTTACTATTTTAAATGCAATATTCATCCTATGATCTATATAATGAATACTCAACATATATGGTGAAGATGATAATTTTAGTCTAAACACATAGACTACTCATTTTTCCTTGCATTACTTATGATCCATATGCTCCGACACATACCAACTTTTTTGTGATCATTAAATGATCCATACCACCAATTTCCTTCAAACTATGAATAACAAGTTCATAAATATTTTCAGCTGTAGAATTCTCCCTCATTTTATGAATCCCAAGTAGATAGGAATGCCTAATATGGTCGTTAACCATATAAATACTCATGCAGATCCGTGAAGTATTATCAATAGTTGTAACCTCTTCCAAACACAATGAAAAAAACCTAACATTTGCAATCTTCTCTTTTATATCATCCTTTTCTACTTGAGATATATATTTTTTATGTTCCCAACCACTCGTTATAGACCAATGAGAAGATAAAAAAATTGACACTTAAGAGAAAAGATAATATTTCATGTAATCTGAATAATCTATCATAGGACGACCTTTAGATAAGATATGAAATACAATGCTTAATTGCATTGTCTTGGATAACACATTTATTTCCATCATCTTTCCAAATAGAGATGTGATGGTTCCTCCACTTCCCTTGAGTTTTCCCTTATTAAATATTTATGATATTCATCTGCATATTTGACATGTCGACACTCCTTATAATATTTCCATTTGATAATATATTTCTCCTTGCCATCTACACTTCTATTTTCATACACCTTTCTTGCATGTTTCTCTATTGTATCTAAATTTGTCTGCAATGTCCATGCATATATTGCATCTATCTTCTCATGAATTCTCTTTCTCATTTTTTTGAGGTATTGGTTCAATAAATGAAAATTTTGAGACTCATTCTAGTTAGAATTGTCTCCCTATGACCCATTGGCCTTTTTGTCTTTTCTGTGAATGGATTTTGTTATCTTACGAGGAAATACTTTCGACATTTTCACTGCCAATTTCTGGTGAAAATGCATTTATCTCACTTTGATAACTAGAGACACCTATTCTCTCATTTATTATTTGGATATCACAAGAGTTGACATATCTTTCAGTGATAGGTTGCTCAAAATAGCTCGAAGAATGAAGAGAATGTGGATCCTTGGATTGAGGTCTTTGAAAGTGTGATGATACATCTGTTTTTCTTGATCCTTTCTTCCCACGATCCATGTTTGACATCTCACTGAATATTCCACAATTGAAATTCCAAATCAATCTGGAAACCAAAAGTGAAACCTGCATGAGAAATAATATAAAATTAGTAAAATTCCTACCAAATGCAGAATCTTTGTATGTATTTATATTTATTAATTTTTTTATGAAACCAAATTCTCTGAGAAAACATACACCTAAAAAGGAAAAACACCAAATGATTACATGAATCCTAGAAAATAACTTAGAGTGTAGAGTAAGAAAATACAACATAAATGCATCCAAAAACACCCTAGAACTTAATCTCTCAAGCAATGAAGACTCCAATATAAAACCATTATGGTGATCTAATAACTATCCATTATGCAAAACTTACATCTATTATCATCAAAGAAATTGTTTTTGGTAGTACTCAAGCTTTTTCGAAACCCCTTAGATCCACCCTAAAGCATCGCACACTACAATTCCTTCACAAATATCCATTACTTTGAGATACGATCAACATGAATATATCATAATAGACCATCCATTAACATTACATTTAAACATGAATTGATCCCGTTATATTAAATTCTTAGCCCAATATGACTTGTATTCATTATTAATTCCTATCTCTAACTAAGGAATCAAGTTGACATTATAACAAAAAACATAAGAGTTTTCTGTATTGAGTTGATGAATCCCAAAGTCAATCCCTAAACCAATTGAAAGACAAGATCCTTCGATGTGATGGGTCAATGGGTCATATTATAAAATGTAATGAGACTTGTAGGCAATGTCCCAAATATCCATGAAATGTTATCCCTATTTTGTTATGGAATATGGAAAACACAACATTAATATATATTTAAATGTTTCTATAATTCAACATGTTAAAATAAAGCACCATAAAAGTACAAAATCATAATCTTGTTCAAGTGCTTCAAAAAATTTAGTTTAAAACATAAAGAAAATTTATGAACTATAGCCAAATCTGATAAACTTAATCAAGTCTTGCTTCCTCCAATATTAGAGATCGATAATATTCATTCCATAGAGCCATGCACATACATTTCCGTCAAAACTATTTACAAAAATCTTTAAAGTATTGAGTAATCCCTCAAGTGATGAAACCTTCATAAATCTCCATGACACCATTTAGCTTCCCATGCAAATCAATACCCTAAAGAGGTGTCCAGGATATCTACATAACCACACCATCACCTAGAAATAACACTTTGTTCAATCTTGTAAAAAATTCAGGAAGCCAAAAAGACCATGATTGAAATTAGACCAGTATTTAGTTGAGTCAGGGAGATCGTTAATTTTTTTTAGCAAGATTATTAAAAATTTTAGCGGGGCTTTCTATAATATATAATAATATTTTAACTTTAATGATAATTTCATTACTTATTGACACTTATTTATAAACTCCATAAAAATGTGCAAGAAATTTTTTGAACTCCATAAATATGTGCAAGAACCTTTGTGTCGGTAATTATATGTTTCAACAACGACCTTGTTTATGTGAAAAACTCCATTCAACATCACTTTGTACTAAATTTGCTGCCAAAAGAATATTTTTTTCCAAAACCTTCTCGAATACAAAAACTTTTATTAGAAAAGAGGTTTATATAACACATAACAGATAATTTATATTTATTTTAAGAGCCTTCTCCATTATAAAAACTTTTATTCGAAAGGAGTATTATATAAGTTATAGTCATAATTTACAAATTATAAAAGAAACAAACCAGACTCATCTTCCAAAAAACATGTGTTGTTTAGTACAAAGTTTTTGAAGATCAAATGATAAGCCCAAGGTTAAATGATAGAAAGAATAAGCATGGGAGATTTTGCTGAAAGTTTGATTGAATTCCTTATAGCACAATATTTCCAGTTTGAAAGCTTTGTAATTTCTTTCGGAACCACCATTAGGTTATGATAATTGCAAAAATTGAAATATTTCAACTTTCAAGCTTTCCTATTTGAGAGGGCAACGATTTTATCTTGATACAATTCCTTATGTTAAAAAAATGAAGAGAATACAGATTACCTGTATCTTCATGGATTTTTTCAATTTCATTCAAACTCAAATTAAGAAATTCGAGTCGTTTTAGTTTCCATAATGATACTGACAATGATTTTAATTATGTACCGCCTAGACCCAACACCTTAAGAGAAGTGATCCCATGTAGAAATGCTTCTGGAATCTCTTTCAACTCTGATTTTCCTAGGAATAGGGTCACCAATTTTTGACATCTTGATTCCTTTGTGGGGAGAGACTTAATATTATTGCCCAAAACAGATATTTTTTGCAGTCAATACCTATGTCAGGGAATTGTTGAAACATTTGGCCTACTCTAAATAGACATTTCTCCCCAGTTTTTTCAATGTATATTGCCATGTCACGCACAACATCATGAATTGTAATTACATTTTCTCAACGTTCCACTTGGAATAAGCAATGATTTTCAAGAAACTTAACATAGTTGAGCCTTGTTTCTTTGGTGTTAACGAGAGAGGAATTTTGCAATATATTTTTCTCTATTGTCAACATGTCAGAGCATGCAAAAGATTAAAAAAACTCATTTCAACTTCTTGCAAAAGTTCGTCGACATGGATATAGAGAAGGGTCTTCCACTTAACTGCGTGTGGTTTTATGTGCACATCCACATCCTAGGTTATGTTGAGATTCCTTTTAAGTGAATATTTTGTCATGAACATGGTTATTTCCTCAATTTTCTATAAAAATCATTCATAGATAAGAAGGCTTTTTAAAATACCAAATATGGAGGAAGTACAAAAGACAACAAGCCAGAACAATGTTATCCACATAATTTCATTAGATTTTAGACCCTCGCCATTAAGAAGAGAAAAAATCCTAATGAGGAGAGAAAGATGAGCCTCACCAGAGGAAATTCCTGAGGGAAAGATCTTCAAACTAAAAAAAAAAACTAGATGTTGGAGCCTGAAGATCCTTAGACCCCAGTTGAGAAATAAAACCCATTAAGGAATTCCAAGAGAAACTTAAACTAGTCACTAAATAAATACATAAAGGATATCTCCCAATCAAAAAAGAAAACTTCAATATAATCCTAGGAGGGAACTTGATCAAAGACCAAACTTTAATCCAAATTGAAGATATACCACAACTCAAAGCCAGTGATAGTGCCATACCAATAAAACATGAAAAGGCAACCTAAGTCAAAACCAATGAGGAAGACTTCGACGGGAAATCAAAGAGAGCTTAACCTTTCAAGTCTCTCATTTAGGTATGGGAAGAAACGATCCTAGTAATTAAATTCACAACCTATCAAGGATTTAGGGATCCTCTCAGCAATAAGGACCTTTGAAAGGAAAATGACCAACATTTTTCCACCAACAGTTCTCATTCATGAGTGTAACGTCCCCCGACCCAACTGAGGAACTTTATGGTGCAAAATACTCTTAAAATTAATTTTTTTATAGCTAATTCAATTTCATATAGCTTCCAACTACGATTTACATACATATTTAACTGACTATTACCATAAATTAGATGCATCTACAACATGCTAAAATAGACATGAAATGCATCTAATAAACCAACATAGAAACATATAAATTCTTGAGTTCATGCACAACAATTTAACTCATAAATACAAGACAAAAAATAGATAAAACACTTATCTTTTAAATTAGTTGTGCAACTAGATTCTTGAGACAGACATTCCACCCATCCATATAACTGTTGTTCCAAATATCAACAACAAGTCACCCCCGAGTTGAGGTTAGTAGTCCAAAAAAGAGGGTGGTCTCTCACTGTCCACTCACAACTCATAACACTCACAACCCACTGATATTCTCCTACAACTATCCTGATTTCCCACCAAATATCTTCCTCTTGACTTGCCCAACCTAAGGAATTTACCCCTTCACCGATCTCAGTTCCTTAGGCACCCCATTCATTTGTCAGGGTCTCTCTAGCACATGTAACGAGGAATATCTCAGCTGGGAACTCAATGGAACTTGTTGCTAGGAAAAACTACCAACAAACAACAAAAGACACTTGTTGTTACAGAGCAACTCACACATGGGTTCACTCTTTAGGCTTGACAACCTGACTCTTCAATATTTATCTCCAAAACTCTTCAACATGCTCTAGAATTATCCCTCCATGGATGTTCCATCTCCAAGCTCTCTTTCTTGCTCTCTACTTGTTGTTCATGCACTTAAAAAATGTTTGTGTAAAATTCTTATAGCTATCCATACAAATTTCCTCTCCTTTTGCTTGCTTTCTTGAATCACACACTTCCCCAAGCTGATTATACTTAGCCTCCCAATGCTCCCAATAACTATGGGATGTGACCACTCACACCAACCCTATTACATGTATTTAATGATTGGCTTTGGGAGCACTCAATTGGAAATTAGAAGGTTCATATACCAATAACAAATTTAGGAAAATGGGTTAAATTAATATACATGGGTAATTCCCCCTCCGATCCCTCTTAGGCATTATCCTAGACCCTACATTGTTTTGTGGATTAATTCATCCCCCATTTCTATACATGTCCCCTTAGTAGCTAGCTGATCTAAAAATATGACGAAGACTTGATAAACTTGATTAAATTTAATTGCAAGTGAAATGTTATGTGTTTAAGGCAACCGGATCAATTTGCAACACATAATAAAGGATTACTTATGTAGGAATAAACATAGACAACATCAAAAATCATTGAACATCAGACATAAACATAGCAACTTGATAAAGGAGTTCACCCCACTCCGGGCTACATCTCCTGGTCCAGCCTCCAAATGGATCTTTTATATTAAATTTATCAAAGTGATTAAAAACAAGTCTTACAGTGCTCAAATCAACAAAATGACTTCTCCAATGGCTCCGCAGCGTGCCAAAACCCCTGTCTAGGCTCTGACGGCACCTGAAACGGTCGAAAAATGAAGAAGATAGCCTCCTTGAAGTCTCCCCTTCTTCTTTGCTGTCTCTGGTTCTACAATCTGCACCCTTGTTCTCCAAACCTGGCACACACGCTCATTTAAGCGTAAAGAACCCAGTCCCGTACGCAACCACACACCTGTACAAACCATAGAACGGTTAGGGCGCCTCCAGCCCCTAACCGCCTTGGCACTGGGCCACATGGCCATAAGACCAAAGGCTAGGCGCAAAAAGGAGTTTAACTGTCCAACCGTTCAAACTTCTGTTTAAAAAATGCGCGCCAATGTAAAAACGTGGGTCAGGGGTTCAAACCCCACGCAACACATAATAAATACATTACAAATATATATTGCAATGCAATGTTTTTTGCAATATAATATACAATATGTATGCCGCGTGCCAACAGTCGGGTCAATATAAATATATGGGTCATATTACATTTGCAATGCAACTGTGGGTCGGGGCTTATGCCCCGGCCCGCCCCCTATCCATATATCACATTGTTTTAACACAAATATATATGCGTTGAACTAATAAACAAGAAGCACATGCGGATTTGTTGGCTAGCGGAAGGTTTGTCAAGTCTTTGCATAGAGAGGAGGTCCCGGGGTCGAACCCCGCGGACCCAATACCTTTTACACAAATACAACCAACCATAACAACCAGCAGGATAGTGACACGTGGCACCAATGGGTTGGGCCACGTGTCCAAACCTCATTCCCTGCAAATAACACACGTGTCCACACTGTATTCGCCAACAAACATCCAACCAGCAATCGCCACGTCATCCCTCTACCATGTCAGTAAAAGGTACGGCCCTCCACGTGGCCGTACGGACTGTACGGACAGGTACAGTCAGCGTCCAATTTTGACCTGTTTGACTTGGCGGTCAAATCGCGATATCTCCTCCATACGGGCTCCATTCGTGAAAATAAATATACCGCCGGAATCAGGAAAACGAGATGGACGCAATGGCACTATTTTTGTCTCAATCCGAGCACTTTGAAAATTGAGCAAATTTTGATCCCCTGATCACACCTCCCCATTAGGAAGCTTTTGGACCACCAAAAGACTATCTCAGTCTATGTGAAGATGAGGGTAGAGTTCCCTCACCCTTCCAATCTCAATCCACTTGGCCTTGCTTGGATTCGTCCCTTTAAGACCAACTCGCA